>JAHWFP010272197.1:40255-51414 GCA_023313725.1 Lithobius niger
CCCCCCCCCCCCCCCCCCCCCCCCCCCCCCCCCCCCCCCCCCCACGCTCACGAAACAATTTTGGGTTTTGCATAAGTAACTGTCAGCAAAAGAGGTTTTTTTTTTAACAAACAGCTAAAAATAAACGTTAGCATTTTTGGATCAACTGTACAGTGAAATCCAAGTTTCTAATACAGCAACGAAAGGAAAAACCAAGAAATTTCACATTAAAGGCCATATGGAAATTCAAAAGAACACCAACAAGAGACTTGATTATAGCGAGATTTTTTTTTGATTTCTATTGTGCACGTCTTCGTACACCAAATGAGTCTACTGTGGCAGGCTGCAGTCACCTGTGAGGCGCCTGGTTTTTTGGGGGCTAACGTTAGGGCTTAAGTGTGTGCCCTTTAATATTTTATGCCTCTTTTATTGTCAGGATTACTACTTAACTAGCCCTGTTTAATTACTGTTTCGGATTCTTGGCCTTTACACACCCTATAAAATACAAAATTTAGTAAGAAAAAATATTTGAATTCCTTTTCAATGGTTTTTTAATGCAATATGTTACGATCTTATTACTTGTAAGCACTGGTTGGTTCAGTACGCTCTCTCAGTACCACATCGGCTTCGGAAGGGGAAAATGTTCTCTGTAAAGCCTTATTACTATATTCATACCTGCAAGAATACCAGATGTTCTTTCAGATTGGCTCGGTTGTTTTTAATATGGCACTCCAAGTGCATGAGAGCACGGGTATAAGACTGGCAGTGATAGGACTCAGTAGCTAGCACAATTTGGGGAATCCTTTCAAGAAAATCATGAATAATAGTTGATCCAAATCCTGGAGGAACCGGACCTTAAAAATAAGGAATTTTAACACTGCTTAAAATTAGTTTTTACTTTCCTAAAATACTTACCTTCAGTACTATGTGCTAAAATTGCTTATTTTATGCTTTACGATAGAAACTTTTTTAACATTGTATGTTCAAACACTTCACTAACGCCGAATTTGTCAAATTTTGGACGAACAGATACTTGAAAAATCAATCGCATTAGTCTTCTTCTGGCCTTATTCAAGCTGTTTGTTCTTGATCGCGTACATCATCATAGCAACTGCCATCATCTGCTTTCGGATCCAAATTTGAAAACATCGTATTTCAGCCTCTGACATTTAGAAGGCTGTTGTGCTTTGCTTTGGAAAGCTGAAGGCAACGGTGTGACAATTGTGTGGTGAGCTTGTTGTGAACCAAATGTGTGATACGTGAAAATGAAGGGGACGGCTGAAGATTCATGAGGGGAATGCCACATTTTTCGAAGTGCTGGTTAGATACTGATTCCAGAGCTAGAAGATGAGGGTCCCAACTTGAGTTTCATTTAAGAAGGAAGGTGGTAATATTCCAGCCAATATAGTGGCCAGTTTCAGTGTGATGGAATGCAATGCCATTTTCTTGCACTTCATTCTTAGTGTCAGCCATGTGCACTTTCAGACAGTTGTTAACCCCTCTCCCTGTCTTGCCAATGTAAACAGCATCACATTCAGATTCCGCACTAGGTACACTCCTCTGGTGGTCTTAGAAGCGAGTGGTGCTTCCTCATCCTCTCCTTTCTTCACAGTGTCTGCTACAAGTAGGAGTAAGAGGCAGCGGGTCTGGAATTGTAGCCTTAACTCTTACTCTTTGCCTGTCTTTGCCTCATTTCCTTTTCACTTCCGATGGGTTTTCTTCTGAATCGCCGATGAGGCGGCGTCAGGATCTTGTTCTTTACGCTGTTGCACGTCACAGTGAGCCCTCACTGTGAGAGTAACTTCAAATTTCTACCGTCCTTAAGGACTGTTCTGTAGTTATTTCACCGAACAACTGTTTGGCTACGCTCACTAACTCCTTTGATGTAGGTTGCGGACACTGTTGGAACAGCAGATCAGATTCAAGAGCCCACTGATAGCCTTGTTTAAGAGGTTTGGTGACTAGTCTAGCAAAATATACCTCGCATTGGCCTGCTGGAAATAAGACCACACCGTTTGTTGGTTTGACGAAGTGTTGACAATTCTCGCCATCTTGCTGATCACCACCTCTCTGAGCTGAGGTATTGGGTGTCCTGACTTATACGAGATGCCGCGATCAGTGTTCGTGAGCTTTCTATATGGCTGGTATTGCAGGCCTCCATCCGTTTGTCGCTAGATCAACACATCCAGGAAGGGCAGGGTACCACAGGTCTTCCCTTGACGTGTGAAAGAAATATGCACCCCCTCTCTGTGATTCCGGTTGATAATGTGAGCTCATCAACACCTGAGGTATGCAATCTCCAAAAAGTGGTCATCAGGTGCTGTGCCTGGACTGTAACACCACTTACATTGGAGAAACGAAACGCCGTCTGGAATTAGGACTCAAGTAACACCACATTACCAACCATTAAGATCTTGCAAAAATACTTCAGTCTCACCCTTTTTGTGGATGTAGGCCACATCATCAACAAACCCAACCCAGACCTTGGGAAGATGGGGTTCGAATCTGGGTGAACTCGTCGAGGTGTTGGAACACGAGTTCCGCGATTATGAGGAGCTTGAGTTCCCCATTGACGCACTTTTCGTTTGTGAGACAAAAATCCTCCAAGCTCTGGGACAGGTTTGTTCATGATGTGGTCACACCCTAGCCTACATCAAAGGAGGTAGCAAACCTATCGAACATTTCTAAACAGAAATAACTAGAAATTTGAAGCCACTCTTCAACCAAGAATCAAGCTGTGACGTGCAACAGAACAAATAAAATCGCCCCTGACGCCAGCGCTTCGGCAGAAAACCCGGCGGGAACAAAAAAGGTAGGGAGCAAAGACAGGCACAACGCACAGCTATAATACTAGGAGCAAGTCTAGAATTTCAGACCCGGTGCCTCTACTCCCACTTGAAGCAAACTCTGAAGTAAGAGTAAACCTTGACGTCATAAGATCTGGTGACATCCGGTCAGTAGAGTAAACCTTGGCGTCATAGTGACGTTACTTCCATTCAATGTGGTAAAGTTTAACAAAGCGACTTACGGTCAATATGGTAAAGCTTCACAACACTTCCAGTAAAAATGTTAACGCCAACATTCCCTAGTTTAGTTTCCCTTAGGAGGGGAGGTGGCAAAAAGCTCATTTTACACCGTCGTCCAGCAAGAGAGCAGGTGGAGGTAGCCAATCACGTGTAGCCAAACAAAATTTGAGGTAGCCAAATGTGAATTGCGCGACTGGGTGTGTCTGTGATGTCACCATATCGTACATTCATCAAAAAACAATCTTCACCACTAAGTTATTCCAGTAACGGATATCATAAATTCCTACTAATTACCCTGGCCTGTACAACCCCCCCCCCCCAAGTTTCCGACTGCATAACGGATGAAGACTCGATGTCCGTCACAACAGAGACATCGGCCCCTAATTTATCCCTCGATTTTTCTTCCTCTTTGGGCAAGAATGGTTGCAACATGTGGAGTATATCTGCCATAAGGACGCCGAACTTCTTTTCCATTCCCGACACTGCCGAATCCACCTTGTCCGTAATTCGTTGCTCCAGACGAGTTGCTTTCGCATCAAAAATTACGTTGGCTGTGGTCTGCATCGACGTCAGCAGCTTTTCATTTGAGAACGGCACCTGTCCCACTGCACAATCAATCAACTTCGCATCATCCGACACCACCACAGTTTCATGAATCTCAGCAAAGTCGTTTCCGTTGGTCGACGCCATCTTGTTTTCTCCCTCTTGTTGACAAACGGCTGTCGTTCCTTCATCAAGCAAAACTGCCGCCGCTGCTCTGGTCCTTTGAGTTAAGTCTCTCACGCAACAATTCTTTAGATTCTTCTACCGTGGTCATTTTTCTGCCAAGAAAAGTTGATAACTCTGCTTCCAAACTCGAAAACAAAGGCAGCGATGCCAAACACGTCCTTCCCCAACAACGTGCTCAAAATGTGATGAGGGGAACAAACAAGATGGCGGCCTCCTAGTTAGGAGTAGCAGCGCCCCTGGCGGGAGAGGAGAGAAAGTTTGGATACAAGCTAAAAAAAGGGAGTTTTTTAGTTGATAAATGAGCAGTGATAGCGTAAAATGATGATTTTAAGCATAATTACTGAAGTAAGTATTTGCAGGTAGTAAGAAATATATATTTTAGTAGCACAACCGAGTTCCATGTAACTATTTTTGGCCTACAATAATTTTACAGAACTCACACACACTGCGATGCCAGCAAACCAAATGTTTTTTAACTTTGCACCGCCTAAGGAACCTACAGAAACATACAACAAATTAGGCATAAAAGATGGAATATAAGCGTGAATACATACTTTTAGAACTTTCGGCAGATGATGCTGAAGCACGGCTACTTTTTCTTGGAGAATAATTTGCAGCTAACTGAGCGTTTCTTCTCACCCATCTGGTTAGATAATCAAGCACAGAAAAAACTGTCTGAGTGCTCATATGGCGCAGGTCTGAATGAGCACTCCGTTTTGTGTCAGGTACTTCATGTAAAGATAAGACGGACATAATCTCCCTGCAAATCTACAAAAAGAAAAGAAAATAGTTGTACCATAAATTACCTAATAAATGCCCGAGGTGGTGAACCTGACGCCCACTACCCTAAAATGCCAAATTCTCCTTAATATAAACAAAGAAACACAACAGAGTCACACTGAACAGCTATGAATGGCAAGTGAGCAACAATTACGCTGAACAAGCATGTGCCACCGTGAGTACGGGAATTGATTCAGAGTCTTAGAATTGGGCCTCCAATGCATTAATTAGTCCACTATGCTATCTTCACACTACCATACCGTAAATCGTGGATTAAACGCCCATGGGTGTATGCAGTTAATTTGGCAAAAATAGGGGGGGGGTGGGCTTTAAATCAAGCATTATCAATTTTCTAACCTTTCTGGACATCTATTACAGAAAATTCGAAGCTTTTGAACGATCTCTGAAAGACCAATTTTTACATCCTTTTAATTGCTGTGAAGAAGGGAGGAGGCTTAGGTGAGAGATGCTTTGTGCAGGTGCTAGGAGCTAAAGGAAAAGTCCACTATTACTACAGGGAGGGAGAAGGGGCCAGTAAACTTGGCAAGCAGTACTATCTTTATTCATATCATATAACTTTTAGGTAATTTTTCGTAGAAAAACGACAATTTGAGGGGTGGGCTTTAACTCCACTATTTCATGATTTTGACTTTACAGCATTTTAGGGGGTGGGCTTCAGCTTCAACTGGCCTTTTAATACACAATTTACGGTATTAATTAAACGTCCATCCCTTAAATTGCCGTTTTTCAGCAGCAAAATTAACTAAAAGCTATACGTTGTGAATAAAGATAGCACTGCTTGCTATTCTTACTGGCACCTTCTCATTCCCTATAGCAATAGTGGACTCTTTCCTTTGACTGTACGAATTCCTGGCCTCTCTTCAATATGTCTCCTCCCTTTTTCACAGCAATTAAAAGGATGTAAAAATTGGCCTTCCAGAGATTGTTCAAAAGCTGGGAATTGTAGATGTCCAAAAGGGTTATATGTTCAGAATAGTGAGGAAACGCAACCCGCCCCCTCCCTTTTTGGCCAAATTTACTGTACAAACCCATGGGCGTTTAATTCATGATTTACGGTAACCTCTGCTAAATTGCCTTATGAATTAACGTCAGTATACAACAATCTGACGTCAAGAGATGCCTGAACTCCAGAATTCCACAACCCCGGACAAATATACTCGCAGTAATTTTTTTTCTTTTTTACAAAATTAAGCAAGTTTCATACTTTCAATTTTGTATCCCACGCGATTAGGTTCGGCAGCAGCGTGCACAGATCTCCGAGAAAGCAGGGGCTACCTTTAGAGTAAAAGGGCACGCTGAGGTATTTTTTCTTCTGGGCACCTTTTTTTTTTATAGCTTGTCGCTCTCTTTTACTCTTTTCTGCCTCTTTCCTGTTATTTTTTGGTCCTTTTTAGGGCTTTATTTAGGACCTTTCTCTGGAAGCGGCACCAGCATTTATTGGCCATAGAATAGCAAAAAGTGGACACTTTCCGAAAAAAGGCAGGGGCACCCCCCCCCCTCCCCCTACCTTTCCCCGGACATATTGTCAATATATCTTGGGAGCGAGCAAGCAAACGTCCATACGGGGCGAATGTTCAAACAAAAAGTGAACGGAAGTGGTGATTGCAGGCCGGCAATCAGTGAGCAGCACCAGCTGATGTGGTGGTGAGCAGTTGAGACCGCTTAAAACGTAAATTTTAAGATCTTTGAGCAATTTAACAAAAACCGGTAAACGGCGATTACAGTGGTTTGTAAAGACATTTCAAGAAACAAAATCACAGTTCTACTTGAATTTTCGGAGAAAATACCGTTCTCCTTCTTCAGAAATACACGCACAACACGAAGGACAAATAAGTTCTCACATCACCATTCGTAAACAAAAATTCAAATGGACGCGCGTGGAGGAGAGACCACTGATCTATATATCTTCGCTTCCAAGGAGATTCCACTTCCTGGTGGTTCAGTTGTGATTTTGTTTCTTGAAATGTCTTTGAGCAATGACCATTTAATCAAATGATTATAGCTATAAAGTTAAAAACTGAAGGTTAGTATTTTTGGATAGTACTGAAAACTTACCTCATTCTTGTCGTCATCAGAACCATCTAACAATGCATACAGCAAAATGTGCGGCAACAAAAACAAGGCTGTACTGACATCATGTTTAATTATCATACTGCAAGCTAAAAAGACCTTCGCAGGCTTTTCTTGTTTTACCTAAAAGCACACAAAAATATACAAAGCAAATTAAGAAGTATGGAGAAGAACAGAAAACAATGCCAACTTGATACCTTTCTGGAAAATTGCGCCAACACGCACGTTTCCCCGGTCGTAAATCGTGTTGTCTGTATTGAAGGTTGGTGATGGTTAGAAATAATTTTTAACTTAGAATTATGGCAGATATTAGGAGGAGGAAGATCTAAAAGTAAATTTGTGAATAAATGAGAATAAAGACATTACGTTTTTGCCAGATTAAATCCAGATCATGTATGCAGGACTGAATGCCACCAATGCACAGGAGTTCACTATCTTGATCCGTGCTCATGTTACCGAAAGTTTGTATGGTTAGAAATTAGTTTTAGCTGCGGATAATGTGGAGTTTTGGAGCAGAGACCATACAATAACCTAAATTTGTACATAAATTAGAACGAAGACATTGTCATGTTAGATTGAATCCAGATCATGTACGAGACTTTTCCATGATAGAAACTTCCCTCCCCGGACTTAAGTTAGTTTAGAAAATAGATCTACTTGTTTTTAACGCCCACTCTGAAATTTTAGACAAATTTATTTTAGAAGCTCATGGGTATTTTTCAATTTTAGGTCTTATTGGATTAATATTGACAGGTGTTAGAGCTACATATATTATAATACACGATTTAAGGTACTATTCTATACTGCACTGTCCTATCTACGGAACAACACGTGGAGACAAACAAACCTAACCACAGATGTACATTGAGTTCTGAACTGACCGTTGCCATTTAAAAAAAAAAAAGTATTCTCTGAATGCATTATGCAAATCTTGCACGGGTTTTAAGTGTAACCTCACAACCTGTAACCCCAGCAAACTGTGTCGCTATTTCCTGGTGTCCTAACGTGCGGGGACAAGATTCTGTTTCCCCTGTATACATCTCAAAGATGGACATCCGTTTTTTGGAGCACCATCAACACGGCCATTCCGGTCTATGTTCAAACGAAAAGAGAGACGATGGCGATGCCAGGAAATACGAAGTACCACCGGTGGAAGAGCTGAGAAACAGCACAAAAGAGTTTTGTAGTTTAGGACATGAGCATTACTTAAACGAACTAAGCCCAAATTAAAAGAAAGCATTTTTGGATGAAAGTGAAAACACAGTTCATTCAAAACTCTTGCGTGTAAAACCATGGAGGAAGTGTACGGTTACCGGCAACTACCAGTTTGGCATAAAGTTTCACTTTCAAATATTCTAACTCTAGTAGATAGGGAACTACTGTTGTTTGGCGGCAGAAAGAGGAACTGAGATGATGTGAGCTCTTTTTCAGAAAGGCCGTCGAAGCTACAACTTGGTGTATATTAATGCCACAACAAAGCAAGTTGTCTGTTTGCCAAATTGGTACGCCAATGGGTTAAATCAGTTTCAAATGTATTTCTCTTGTCTGCAAAATCAAAAGTTTTCTTTTGTCTCTACAAAATGACGAAGTGGACGACACAGCGGCCATTTATTTTTTTCCCGGCTCAAACAGCAATTTACGGAACATGACCAATGCATCCTTTAATGGTCTGGCGCTATTAAGTCACAGTGTCGATAAAATTAATAACGTGAGACTTACTTTCGTGTTTATCTCTCCCCCCTCCTCCTCGTAGTAAAAAGGTGCAACACTTGACAAGACTCCTTCTCCTCTCAACCCCGTAACGTAATGCTAATTTTTTTTAAGCATTTGAGAGGAAGAAGGGTTTCTTTAACCCCATTCTCACCTCAGTAATTGTGTAATCTCTATTGTCTAAAACGACAGAAGCATGCTTTCGATGACTTAAGGGCAGGTTCCATACAAATGGAGTTGTAATACTTATACAAGGAATCCTTATTACTTAATAATTTCTTAAACAACCAAAGCTAAACTTGTATGTTGGATGAACAGGGACAGTTCACTGCTTGGCGGAAAACGTTTTTCATATGCTGCCTTCGGGCCATTTACAGATCTAGCTACAACAAAAGAGGAAGCCTGTTCCAGTGGTCAACCACACGATATGAAAAGAAGTGCTTCCCGACATTGGTGTTACAATCGTGCGTTGCAACTAGAGGCGGTGTCCACAAGTGCCAACAGAGGGGCCCAAGGTGAAGTATCCTTTAGCCTGTGTGAGCAATTTCTGTCAGAATTTTGTAGGTGTGAAGTAAGTCATTTCTTACGCGGCAGTCGTAAAGGCATGTTAAGACCAAGCTTCCTGAGCCTATCATCGTACGGGAGTGCCAGTCGTGAGAATAACTTGGTAGCTCGCCTCTGAATAACCTCAAGGTGGTAATGGTCTTTAGAAAGTTGGGGTTTCCATACCTGGACGCAGTCCAAATACCGCTGGTACGGACAATTTACTTTGGTTTACGATCATTTTTACTTACGTTTCGTTACGTAAGTGGGGGATAATTTGAATCATCACGTTCGTTGTGGAAGTAGGACAGTTTGTGCATGTGCGTTTCATAGCCCAAGCCTGAGGAAGAATGCAAGTATAGGCATTAGAAAATTTGTTAGCTTGAAGAAACTGGAATACTTTTGGTGCTGCATAACGAGACGTAATTGAACCTGGATGCAGTATTAGAGGTGTGGCTTTCTATATGAAGTGTAGAGTGTTTTAAGGGAGGATGTGCTGAAGAAGGAAACCTGCTTCTTGATGCAGCCAAGCAGCATATTGGCACGTCGGGTAGCAATAGCACATTGGCTGTTGACCTGAAGGTTTCAAGTAAAAGTCACACCAAGGGATTTGGCTTCCAAGGACTTCAGGGAGCTGTTTATTTCCAAGAAAATAGACAGCATGGACGTTGTGGGACCAACATGAAGCACTTCACACTTGCTAGCATTGTGAAGTGAATAAGATATGAATGAGAATAAACTACAAAAAAAAAACTGTGTTGTTGTATGTTGATTTCATTGTTTTATGTATTAAGTAAAATAATGTACATTAGCATTTGTTACATAACATTTTACCCCTTCCCCTTGTAAAAATCTATAGCGCCACTAAGACCTCCCCCACTTCAGCGTCAAGTAAAAGATCCATTATTCCTTAATCACTACGATACACATTACAATCTGACAGTATCTTGGGCAACCACATAGCTAATCCATTAAAACTATCGGAAACAAACTTGGCTCCAAACATCACGTCACACCTGCCATTTGTTGCTACATCAGCCAGGCTATCAAACATTACAATCATAACTCAGCAAACACAAAGGAGCGACCCAAAGAGCGGAAGTTATATCACATCTTAAAAAGCATCTTCAAGGGATCGTGGAAGACATCAGCCACCACAGGCCAAAGAGGTGGTTGATTTTTGAGCACACGAGGTAAGAGTTCATCGACTAACTCACAATAGATCCATCAGACCTGTTGACAGGTAATGTCAATTTCATTAACAGACACTTTTGAAATACTCGGTTGAGTTTGCTACGGTTTGCTGTGTATTGGAGGTATCAAGCTGTCTCCAACAGTGGTGAGCTTTGATGGATTACCTTAATGGCTTTGAAGGTACTGAGAATATGTTACCTTAGAGATGAGATATCCGGTCCAGCAACACACCCATTCTTTAAATGTGCTACCTTTACTACTCCGATAAATAGGGCAACGAATATTTTTAAAGTCAAACGTCGGGTTCACTACATACCTATAAGAAAAACAATAAAACTTCATTCTCACATCATAAAACTGAATTTATAAAATAATGAATACGAAACGATGTCATTAACAGTTAAAGAGTTTTACTTTGAATTTTATGAAACATCTTAAATGAAAAAATACACAATTCAAAATCGCACAAGAATGTTCGTTGAGTGTAAATTTACACCTCAGTCCAACAGTTTGTTGCAAATTTGTGCTACTTCCACAAACGACAGGAAAATTAAAAGTAAGGGTACCCTTTGTGCACCGACGACCCACACAAATTCTACTAGGCACGCATGCACCTCAGAACATTTTTATCCCCATAATCTTAACTCTTAAAAAAAATTTACAAAATGCTTACAACGAATGCTGTAAAGGGGCTAAGATTTCCCGCACATCTGGTGTAAAGCGATTCCAAAGTCTGGTTCCAACTTTTGATTCACTGCCAATATTTCTGCACTCGTAAATTTGAAGCAATTCTTGGATTGCATATGAAGAACAATCCTACACAAGGAAAAAAAAAGTTTGTGAAAGAACAATCACTAAATGCAATACATATCACAGTTTTACGAATTTGGACATAACTGCCAGGGAAGGTGGCACTGCTAAGTACTGTAGTACTAGTATGTAAGGGTTATAAACTGTTGATCACTGCTGGACTTTTCTTTTCAATTTAGATCATTAACATGCACATTTTTACAGAAAACACATTCCATGATCGAGATGAGTTTACATTGATCTTAGTGGTGTGCAATAAATACGGACTGCAAAACTGTTCAAGCATGCCAAGTTTTG
>JAHWFP010272197.1:56414-72832 GCA_023313725.1 Lithobius niger
AGGCCCTTCATATCCTAGAGTGAAGCATTTAGTAATCAACAATCTGGCAGGTTGACTTCATTGTAAGTGGAGAATAGGAACGAACGATGTGGGCCCGCAACACAAATACACGAAGCAACGTTGCAAGTCAAATTCAAATGCGCTAGTTCGTCGAACAGGAGCGAAAGATGTAGAAAGTCCGAGCTATACCATTTAGGCCTGAAGAAAATCACAGCAAGTCATCGAAAAATCGCTGGTGTATTGATTGTGAAAGTGTGCGGTCAACTCTTTCCGAAGTTTTTTTCCAAGTTTTGTTCAGTAGCATTCAATCTGATCTCATGTTTTGATTCCGTGCAATAAACAGACATGTCGTCTAACCGCACTATTTCGCACATTCCCAATGTGTTGTGCCAATCTCGTAAGCACTCCCTTTCGTGTCTCCCCGTTCAAATTTACACTAAATTTCTTTTGTGATAAGTTTTTTTTATTTAAATTTAATTTTAATAAAATTTCACAATTCTAACTATAATGGTTTTATATTTAAAACACCTGGAAAGCAGATATCTTAACTCATATCAGCTTCACTATGGGCTTTAAGTTTTAAAATTATATTTAAAAATGCAAGACCACGGCAGAATAAAAATATTGTTTCAACTTTTTGGTTATTTCAAATTAAAATTAACCATTGAAAATTCCGTAACGGCTTCTACCCTAAAAGTTCGTCATTCTTCATAATTGTTATCTGAATTCGGTACACCACTAATTAACCTGGTAGCAACTTTTACCAATCCGTTCAAATAGTTTTTCCACTGATAACGACACGTCCACAAAATCAACAAAACCTGACAAATTTGTTTTCCATTTGTATCACACATGCAGAAAATTCTTGCAATCCCACCCACATCAAGTAACTGAGGAGAAGACATCCCCGAACCTTCAAGATATCATCGGTTTTCCAGGTCAAAACTGAGCGTAAAAAAGGCATTTTAACACTGCTTAAAATAGGTTTTTACTATCCTAAAATACTTACCTTCAGTATTATGTGCTAAAATAGCATTTTATGCTTTTAAATTGCTCAAAAATTTAAAATAGTTCCTTCCACTCCCGCCAGGGACGCCACCCTGCATTCCACAATACAAGCAGGCATCCATATCTCATATCGCTTTGAGAAAGCCTTTAGGATGGTTGTGCTCGTTATGCTTATGAAGTTTTTTTTAGTGAAAAATTGCACTACACTGTTGCTTTTATTTCTTTAGGCAGATTTAGGGATAAGTATTAAACTGTGCCCGAAAAACAAAGAAGAGTAAAACCTGGAATGAAATATCTCTTACTAGGTACAATATAGCAATGTTTAACCTTCCTGCTTGACCAAATTTTTGTCCCTCGCCTTCCCACTGACCACATTGGCCAACGGCCAGTTATTGAAGTGTCTGCATGTAGGATTTTCATAAATTATTTGTTTAACCTATTAAGGACTGCATTTGCGCTAAGGCAGTCCTAATTGACTTGTAGAAAAAAAAATCATAGCTTGTCACCCACTTAAAGTAAGAGAATGAAACCTGCATTTTGTTCCTTTATGATCTGACCTTCACAAACCATTTTTTTTTTAGTTTTGCTGTAATTGGCTGGAAGTTTTCGACCTGACCTGTAGAAGAGCCGTAAACAATGAATACACAGCGGGTGCATTTGGACACCCGTCTCAAAAGGATTAATAATTGTTTGTTGCATTAAACATAGTTTAAAAATTGCAACGAAAGATGTATAAGTGTCGGTCTATTTGGTCAAGTTTGTCATATTAACATGATTTTATAAGAACATGCTATTGGTTTTCATTTTTTTTTTAAAGTCGGTCTGAACAACTGGTAACATGCGAAAACACAAGATGCAGAGTGCTGCCCGCGAATGAGGCTGCAGCACGGAAAGGCCTCGAATAGTGGTCGTAGAAAGCAACCACCAGATTTCACTCGTACAGCAACTCAATGTAGGCCGCGAAAACGAATTATTGCTTCTCTGGTCCCTTGCTGGTGACCCAAACCCTACTGGTGAAAAATTTTTATTGCGACTTTGAAACAAACGTGTCATTGTTCTGCATCTCAAGCATGTCAGAGCAAAATACAAAACAAATTAAGTTGAGCATCCAACGTTGGAGTCTTAAACCTCTCAGTATTTGCTAGTACGTTGTTTTTGTTGTCGATTTTTTGCTTTTTAAAATAACAAAAACTGTATATTGAAAAAATTTCCCTGAAGGAGGACTTTACAATTACAAAATAAAAATAAAATGCCTGGTCACTGGGTCACTTTTGTATATTCAAAAAAATGCTTGTGAACTTTTTTTCACGGCCTTAAGTTAAGCAGAAAACATGTTACTTTCCAGGAAATGGCAATGACATTTATCAGGCACTATGTAAAGGTCATTAAAGCAGTCACCATTAAGCTTACCTGAGTCCTTGTATCTTCTGCTGCGAGGAAAGCTCTTACAACTTCCAAAATGAGGTCATGAGCAAAATTTTCATCTTCAACGCTGCAGTGAAACCTGTTTAACTCATCATGAGGATTTCCGAATTTAACTTCCAATCTGAAAAAATTTACTAGTGTATTAAGATTTTTATTGCAAACCTAATGAAAATCACAGCTAAATAAGTAAAAAGTAGCTTTAACCGCAAATTTCCGTAGCTTCAGTGATCCACTTACTCGGACAGTCTTCACTAGCTCCGGCCAGAAATGCATCACATCGTGTTGGCTGTTGAAATGTTTTTCTCTTTCCTGTTGAACTGTTGACGGTGCCACCCCACCGCCAAGGTAAATGGATGAGAATTACTAAGATTAGGAGGGGCCACCATTAACAGTTCAAAAGAAGGCAGAAAACATTTAAACACAGTCAACTTGACAGAAAGTGGTGCGGGTTGGAGATATGAAGACCATCTGAGGACAAGGTCGCAAGATCCATGAAAATTTTCAGATATAATTAAACTAACCATCAATTGCCACGAGAAGACACATGTACACCATCGTGTTCAAACTACGAAAGGTTTTCTATTCCTTACTACATTACTCTTGCTACTAAAATTAAGCAACCACCATCTTACAGAATTAAAAGACTAATAATAGCGACAAACATAATTTTTGTTCAAAACTGAGGAAAAAGTTCAGTTAAAAAAAATCACTACAAACAGTCTTATGATGCAGCCGTACGGAGAAATGGCTACATTCGACGACGGGTGGACATTTTGATGACGTCACTTTCGGTCATAAACCTTGGATGTCAAACACTGCTGGCAGCAAGTGAAAACGTTACCCAGCAGTTGGACTTATGTTTAACCCCGACAAGACTGTGTGTATCTTCTTTAGACCAAGAGGCCTGAAATGGAAAGCTTTTATCCCCCCGAAGGTTTTCTTAATTGGTAAATCGGTGAAGCTTGTGAGCAGCTACCGTTACCTTGGGCATATCATCTCGGATGACTTACGAGATGATGCCAACATGCGCAGGCAATGCCGTACGGTGTGTGTTGCTGGCAATGGCTTGAAGGCTAAGTTTAGCTCGTGTGATAGGTTTGTAAAAAACCGTCTTTGTAAGGCACATTGCACAAACCTCTACACAAGTGGCTTATGAATGGACTATAACAAGGCCTCTGTGAACAAACTCAAGAGTTGCATACAACAATGCTGCTAGACGGCTACATGGTCGACCACCATGGTACAATGCAAGTAGGTTAATGGTTGAGAATAACCTCCCATCCATTGGAGCTATCAGAAGAAAAGCTGTTTGGGGAACTTGTGTTCGGGTGTTGGCTTCTCCTAACCTTCTGGTGTCGGCAGTGACTAGATTTTCACTGTGCAAGGAGTACACCTTCAGTAAGTGGATGCAGTACTAAACGGTGATTGCTTGTAGTTTTTGCTGTGTCATAATTCATTTCCCATTTGTCCTTTTTTATAATCTGTAACTTGGCACTTTTTGTATTCAAGCAAAGGTGCAGTACAAAAAAAAAACGTGGGCCGAATTTTTGAAATATAATAATAATAATAAATAATTAAAATTTCCCGTTAACTTTCACCAATCCTAGCTACTCCTTGCCTTAGCTGCAGTCCTTATGTAGGCTACTTTTTGAGAGGCTTGTGCCGTACTTAGAAGGTACTATGAAGTCACTTACAGGGCAGGGTTTCTTAATTGCTTTCTCTCCAAGATGGGTCTGACCATTCACAGATACTAATGCTCTTTTCATATGGATTTGGTTGTCACCGAATCGTCGTTTAAGTAGCGCTGCTGTCCAATCCATGCCAGTATTACTGGTGTAGCCTAGGAATGTTGGAGCCTATTTAACAATTCGAGCTCCATTAGAGGGCCTCGAAATTAACAACCTATCGTTGTTTTGTTTAAAGTTGTCCGCTTTTAACTGAAACACGGATTCGTTCTTTTTAGCTCAACAACGAAAGTCCTAAACAATGCTACAATCACGCGGCCAGACACAGTTTGCAAGGTAGCAATGTAATGCGATATGCATCGCGATTGTAGTCAACTTTAAAGCGATTGTTGCACGTGTTTTTATAGTAATTGATTTTCACTTTCCTCCTTACTTTTGCCGGAATGAGTATTATATTAGTAGATAAGGAGCCATGTATTAATAAGTGTTACTCACAACAAGCTTATTGGATAATTGTTATTGAATAAATATGTGTGAGTGATTTTATAACTCTGTTACCCGTTAATAAACAACTGTGAACTGCAATTTTGGTTCTTCAGTGAGCCCCTATTTGATACATGGTATGTGACGAAATTTGTTAATTGCCACGTTGCAATTCTTGTTACACTGGTGTCAGAGTGAGATCTATTATAGTCTAGTGGCAAACAAAATTCGGGAAGAACTTTTGGGTTATCTAGGCATACATAACCTTACGTGTATACCAAGTTGGATCACTATATGGTAAGGCTGCACCGATACCGATACTGGATAGGATCGGTTGCAGATATTATCGGTGTCTACAACTTTCGCGAAAATATCGATAACTCTGGAACCGTTCGAGATTACGACATGTGGTTCGCGGCGTTTTGCTCAGAAAATCACTGAATATCTTCCTAGATAGGTTTTAACTGTGAATTACTATTTAATTTTTTTTTATTTTAATAATTATTGGACTTCTGCAGAAAATTACACCATTGATGAAAAATTGGAGATACAATTTTGGATATCGGTACCGGTATCGGCAAAATTGGTTAAAACCGGATCGGTATCCAATCAGTAAAGTTGGTATCGGTGCAGCCTTACTATATGGTTTAAAGAAATCACCTGGAGAGACAGAGCATAGAGTTTTAAAGACCAGTAATGAAACTCGGGATGTTTGCCAAAGGCTAAATGTCCATCGGTCATAATGACAAGTAACAATGTTATTTTTGGTGGAGGGGGAAAATGCTGTGGAGAGAGGTTTTTTTTTTTTAAGAACTGGAATGTAGTCATACCACAGGCAGATGCACAGCACTTGTGAATTATTTAACATATTCGAGGAAATATGCATTAATATTTAACTCACCTTCCAGGATCAATAGCACCCAGCTCCCCAAGACACTCTCCTATTAAAATTCGGGCTGTAGGGTTGGATTCACGACATTTTTGCATGATCTAAAATTTAAAGATAACGAATAGCCCGTGTTGTATTCTGCCAAGTTTCAGCAATATCGGGAACAGTTAAATCACTTTCATGCAAGTACTGAAAATATTAACTTACGGTAGTAACAAGCTGCGGTATCAACGGATCCACTGATTCATTCCCCAAAATGAAAGTATGCATTGCCACCTGGAGTTGAAAACAATAGTCATGAAAAGTATCAATCAATACAGGTTCGGACTAGTCATTATCTTTAACTTGGCTAAATGATTAACCTTAGCGGTCTTTCCCCAGTTGAATGATATCACTACTTTTAAAGGCCGACTATTTTTGGGAACTTGTCAGCTTCTCTTTTACCAGTTTTCGGTAGATTTAGTTTAAAACTAAATAAGCAAAAATGACGGTTTTAACGTTTTTGGATCACAGTAAAGAGTGGAAAACCATTAGCCCAGACATCAGTTATATTTTGGTCAAGTTATCAAGAAAAAAGTATCTATGCCTATGTAGCAAATCTGTATAACCGAACAAAAAAAATATTCAAGGAGTTTTTACTCCGTGCGACGGGACTTCAGAAATAATTTTTTTAAAGGTCTTTAGCTGTATTGCCTTGTATCCAGTAAGCTTTGTATGAGCACAGTACCAGATTTGGACCAAACAAAGAATATCACTGATCACTACAAACTACAAACTAACATGCAAGTCTGAGCTGGCAGTTTTAAATGAAATTTTCAAAATCAAAGTTGGAGGGGAGTAAAGTTATCCAGAAAAGATCGTTGATTTTCGTACTGTGAAACTCCATTACAAACAAACAAAAGTCACCAGAAAAATGGTCACTTTCACAACAAAAAACACACTGTCTAGCGAATTTTCGATAGTTAACTACTATCTTCCTCAGGCTTTAGATTTAGTTTGGCTCTATTTACATCTCTGTTGCCATCTCCGTCATCGTCATCGTCTGCTTGTTCGTTGCCATGCTGCAAACTTGGTGCGTTGCATAGTCTTCCGATTTTTTCAGGCCCGCCAGGCGACTTGCGTAGCTTCCCGATTTGTACAGGCCGATCTGGAGACCTTGCCACGTGTAGTCCCCACTTCCTCCGTTGCCTCGAATCCATTGCGATTGGTCATCATGAAACCCAAGGAATTCCACTTATGAACGTTCAAGGCCCCTCCTACCTACGAGTTTCACATCTGATCGGCAGGGAACATTCCAGGCAGTTAAGTAGGAAGTGGGGACTACACGTGGCACATTCGCCGATCGACCTGCAAAATTCGGGAAGCTATGCAATGCACCAAGTTTGGAGCATGGCAACGAACAAGCAGACGATGACGGAGATGTCAACAGAGTTATAAACAAGGTCCAAACTAACTTTATTAACTATCGAAAATTCACTAGACAGCGTTGAGTGTCTTTTATTGTGAAAGTGAGCACTTTTCTGGTGACTTTTGTTCGTTAGTAGTGTTATTAAAGCTAAAAGACACATTACTTTATTAGTACGCAGAAGATGCTTCAGCTTTTTAAGTGCATGAAGGCGAACTTCCAAATTTTCATGAGAAACTGTCTTTAATGAATGAATGACGACATTCCGGAAATCTTCTTGGCTAAAAATACAAAAATACTTAAGGCCCAATTTCATAAAAATAGCCGACAGCAACTTGATGACTAAAGATGGAGAAGTTTTGTGTCATACCTGCTGGGTTTCTCATTGTATTCTCTTAGAACAGCGCTGACTTCAGATAACTCGGGAAGCTCAGGAATCAGATGTATATCATGAAAATATTCGCTCATGCTCCTTCTGAAAGTTACAAAAGGACAATAAACAAGTTTTGTGGTTAAATGAAAACTACTGCAACACATAGAACATAACCAATTTTTACTTTTGTGGATAAATTTGTGCATGTTGCAAACATGTAGTAAACCACCGAGAAACTTTGAAAATGTCAGTCACCCTTTAATTACCATGAACTAATTCCCATGGATGGAGACCAAAATCCAAGTCCAAGACAAAAAGTCCAAAATACCAGATAAGGCTGGTTGATTTTGGTTTCTATTGCCCTTTTGAAAACATACATCACCTAATTTTTGTGCATATCCTTCCTTAGAAGGCTTTTTTCCCTAGCGAAGAAGAAGTTGGCTTCACAACCGTGCTCGCAGCCCCCATACCATAGTGCATGCGCGTGTGCCTCTACATAAGGAGCTGCTTCAGCGATGGGCGTCATTCTTTCTCCCACTCAGGGTCAACCTAGGCGACCAAGAGAGGAGGCCAGTCGGACTATTAGGTAATGTATGTTTTCATAAGGGCAATAGAAACCAAAATCAACCAGCCTTACCTGGTATTTTGGACTTTCTATATGCCATGAAAACGTACATTACCAAATTTTTGGGCAGACCTCGTCCAAAGGAGGTGGGTGCCGAGGATGCTGGAGCCCGTGCTGCGAGCCGGCTGCCCCGGAGTACAAGTACCCCGTAAACCGATCCAAGCAGGCGTGACAACAGCTGTCAGAGGCCGGCAGGCTTACCTTAGGAGGAAGGGAATCGTGTTTATGGCCAGGTAGCGGAATAAAGAGAAGCATCCAACATGACAAGTTTTTTCTGTACGTGAGAGAGATGATATTCTAAAAGTGGATGAGAACACTGGAAGCTGCAGATCAGCAGAAAGTGGAGCATCTGCCAGGGTGTCCGGAACAGGGAGGAGTGCCATTGGTGAGACAGTTGTAGAGTTTATGAATAGTCATGAACTGAACTCCGATCGGAGTCCGTTAGAGTATGTAAGCATTTATGAATAGCACAGAGGTAGGTATGAAACTGCAGTCCAATGAACGGAGTCCGTAGAAGTCAGCAAGGGTTTTACCTTGAAGGGGTAGTATTATGAAAGGAGAATCCGGAGAAAAATAGTGGCATCACCAGGAATGTCTGAGGTGCTGAAAAAAATCTTCCTGCTTTGCTGGAGGTGATGTTGATTTCCTTGATATATGAGTGTTGAATTTCTAAAGTTCCAAAGAGTGGTCGGTCAAGGAAGCGAGACAAGACCTGATGCCGGGGAGTCCGATGCCGAAAGGGATTAGTGGGGCAAAAGTAGGTTGGGTGTCCGAAACTGTAGGTTGGAGAAAGGTAAGGTGAAGGGACTCCCCAGTTGACAAGGTTTGACGACTAGAGTGTTTAAGGCAGGACTCGGAAACTGAGTGCCATTACCATTAGCCCGGTTAAGGCAGTCCGGGCAGGAAGGATCTCTTGCGGATTTAGATGAACATTGGATTAGCCCAGGGAACACCGGGATAAAGGAGGGAGCATCGTCATATCGCCAATCTGTATATGACGGCTGATGTCCAGGAGGTGACTGCTGACTGGGCAGTGAGAAGCATTGCAGATTCTGCCTCCCCAACGGTGTCCAAGGTTGAAGGAAGGAGTCGGGAAGAAGTTTCCGATGTACGGAGAACAGGAGATTCGCTAGACGAACTTGAGTCGTTGGCAGTGTCACGCACAGTTGAAGGGTGGAACAGTCTGTCGCAGGAACCCGAGTGAGAGTGCAGGTGAGGACCAGTGTCTGCAAGGACGCCGTCTTCGAGATCGTGCGTAATAATCTTCCTTCCAGGCTGGAGAGGGAGGTAGAGGGGAGAGTTTGACAACTCGCTGAACTTTCCTTTTCAAAGAATGTTCCAGGAATGTAGGGTCAAAGCCTCGTCCAGGAGTTTGTCGGGATCAGAGGCAAAGGTAGCATTTGCAGTCCAGAGGAAACGGATGGTGTCCGCCTGATGGTCGCTTGTTTGTTGAAGGGCGACTAGGGACGCTGCTGATGATCAGAGAGTTGAATTTCTAGCTCGTAGTGAGTCGAGATCCTGTTGGAATGTGCGGAACTCAGAATCCAGAGAAGCCAAGTTTATCTGGAAATGAGCTTCATTGTGCAGGGAAAGTTGCAGACAGCATAGAAGGGAAGCTTGAAGTTCCCTCAACGATGGGAGTCGCGGACTCCGTATAAGGGTAGCATAGTTGGTGACAGAATTAGAGTCTGGAGCAATTTCGCAAGAAGAGGGGTGAGGCTTGTTCTTAGTCGGGAGGCGCGGTGTCGCCTTGGCGCGAAGTTGAATCTGCTAAGGAGCAAAGGAAACCTTCTTTGGATACTTAGAAGGAACAGGGGAGTCCTAGGTACGGGAGCAACGACGTTGATCACGTTTGAGATTCTGGATACGATTTTTCGTATGACGCCGAAGGATGACTGTCCATTCATCTTTTGTTAGTCGGTCACAAACACTACACTTTCGAGTAAACCAGTTACAGGACCGGTGAAACTGGCAACAAGGATGCGGGTCCATGTGGGTTTTGGAGCCAGCAAATTCCAGACATGAACACTAGCCTGGCAGGCGGCATAAAAACCCAAAAGAATAGTCTGCACAAATATTTTTGCACAGAGATGTTTTACAATATGTCCCTACTCCTAAACATAATGATGCCACCTTGGAACCCTTGAGGAATTTAAGATGGCGTCCAAAAATGGCGACGAAAAATGGTTTTTTGCTCTTAGCGTCTGAACCGCTCATTCGATTGAAAATTAACCAATTACCAATTATGTTTAGAATAAAATTTCCTTCAAAAAAGGTTCTATTCATATTTTTGGTAAAATTAGTCCTTCTTGCCGAAATTCGTTATTTACGTTATTTTAGACCATTAACGCATGCTACATATACAATTCCTGACTTTAAACAGCTGCAGTTCCCGTTCTAATTCGGATAAATGGACGTGATTAGGTTTGGATGAAAGATGAAGATGTATATTTTCCAAGAAGGGTAATTAAAGCGATTTATATTAATTAGGAGCTAACCTGCTGCACTTTACCTACGTTGTAGCACTGTACTTTTCGCTCTATTTATCACAAGTTCCATCTTTAAACAGCTGCAGTACCCGTTCTAAGTCTGATAAATGGACGTGATTAGGCTTAGATGAAAGATGAAGATGTATATTTTCCAACAATGGCAATTAAAACGATTTATATTAATTAGAAGCTAAGCTACGGCCGTTTAAAGATGGAACTTGTGGTAAAGTAGCGAAAAATGCACAAAAAACTATCGTAGCTTAGCTCCTAATTGATATCAATAATTTTAATTACCCTTGTTGGAGTTTGTCTAAGCCTAATCATGTTGATTTATCCGAATTAGAACGGGTGGTGCAGCAGTTTAAAGATGGAACTTGTGGTAAAATAGGACGAAAAACACAACGCTACAACGTAGGTAAACTGCTGTAGCTTACCTCCTAATTAATATAAATCGCTTTAATTTCCCTTGTTAGAAATTATACATCTTCATCTTTTATGTAAGCCTAATTAGATCCATTTATCCGACTTAGAATGGGTACTGCAGCTGTTTGAAGATGGAACTTGTGGTAAATTAGAGCGAAAAGCACAGCGCTACAACATAGGTAAACTGCCGTAGCTTAGTTCCTAATTAATATAAATAGTTTTAATTACCCTTGTTGGAAAATACACATCTTCATCTTTCATCTAAGCCTAATCACGTCCATTTACCCGAATTAGAACGGGTACTGCAGCTGTTTCAAGTCAGGAATTGTATATGTAACATGCGTTTACGGCCTAAAATAACTTAAATAATTAATTTCGGCAAGAAGCATTAATTTTGCCAAAGAATAGACATTTTTTTGTAGGAAATTTTATTCTAAACATAATTGGTAACCGGTTAATTTTCAATCGAATGAACGGATTAGACGCTAGAAGCAAAAAACCGTTTTGTTGTCACCATTTTGCACACCATCTTGAATTCCCCAAGGGTGCCAAGGTGGCATCACTATGTTTTGGAGTAGGGACATATTGTAGAACATCTCTGTGCAAAAACATTTTGTGTAGACAGGTTTTTTAGCTTAGGCCAAAAATCAGTATTTGGCAACTGGACTACACTGAACTGGATCAGGGTAGGGAATGAAGTGCCCCCTAGTGGTGCGGAAATCTCTTAGGCCGTAGAGACTGAATCTTGATTCGGATCGAATGGGGGATCTTCAGGCGGGTTAGCCATGACAAGGTTCGAAGAGTGTCTGTACCGAAAAAACCGTTACTGGTTGTGAAGAGAACCGTTGAACAGTGCGCGATCCATGCGAGCGCCACCGTGTGAGGAATTGGTGAAGTAGTGGAGTGTACCTAGAGACTTGGGATGTAGGAGTCCGTGGTGGAGACTGAGATGATGGTTCCAATGGCTGGTATAGCGGATGTACGGAAGATACCTTCCATAGGCGACGGGGGGGCCGCCCCCCTCCATATTGCCTAAAGGCTGATCAGTCAAAATGGGTAGAATGGGTTTATGAGCCGAAGAGAGAGAAGAAGGACCGGGGTGGAGAAAGTATGATTAGGTCCGGAGACCGTTGTCCGGAGGTTGCTGAAGCCTATATGAGGCAACCAGTATCGTTCTTCTGAGTGATGATGGGAGGATTGCCAGTTGTAACATTATGGGAGCGAGTGAAGAGGATGAGGATACCGCGGAGCCGCGAGGAGCCACGGCTGAGGATGCCGGCCAATGTAGAAAGTGATGTATGAAGATAGAAGAGTCGCAGGATACCGTCGGCAACTGAAGGAGTCCGGTAGGAAGGGGTATGGAAACCCAGAAAGGAAGAAAATCGTTGCAAGACCATGGGCAGGGTTGCAAGGAGGAAAAGCAAGAGAAGGATACCGGTGTCCGATGAGTATTCTATTTTATCCTATTTTGTTAAATAGGCATGTTCTGTCAAATTCACTTTGAGTTTCAAGCTACCTATCAGCTGTCCCCAGTTGCATTCGCGTGCACGACACTAGTGCCACACGGCCATATGTCACTTTTTCGCTCAAAAGTTCCATGATCGGTTGCGAGCGGGGCCAGAGAGAGGTTTCAAAATAACAGAAGCATTACAGGTATGTGTTAACAAATCACCACATGGTACTAACGTCATTCATGCCATTGCATTTGGGGGCAGAGCATAAAACACGAGGTAAATTGGACAGAGAACAAGCAGTCTGCATTAATGACTGGCCTTGTGAGGATACACAATAGACTAGTTTGAGAAAGAAAGAAAGCCTGTAGCCAGTACCTGCCCCAGTAGCACAGTGGTTAGTGCGCCCGGCTAGTAAAGGGGATGTCCTGGGTTCGAGTCTCAGTCGAGGCAGTTTACTTTTCTTTCTTGCTCAGACTGGTGTATTGTGTATTCTCACAAGGCCAGTCCTTAATGCATGCAGACTGCTTGCTTCATTTACCCTTTACCTTGTGATTTCTTTCTTTATTTACTACTTGCATTATTTTTAGTGTGGAGGCCAAGAAGCAAAGTTGCTTTCCCTCCTTGTCTGTTTGTTTATGATCTTTAGGTCACCATTGAGAAAGATTGAACAGCTACTTAGCTCGGCTGGAGCCTGTAGCCAGTACCCGCCCCGGTAGCTCAGTGGTTAGAGCGCCCGGCTAGTAAAGGGGATGTCCTGGGTTCGAGTCTCAGTCGAGGCAGTTGACTTTTCTTTCTTTCTCAGACTAGTGTATTGTATATCCTCACAAGGCCAGCCCTTAATGCATGCAGACTGCTTGCTTCATTTACCCTTTACCTTGTGATTTCTTTCTTTACTGATGATATAAGCTAAAGTATTTTGAGTAATCATTTCGAGTAATCATGCATCAAGGAAGGCTTTAGGGGTGACATCATCGACCGGAGTAGAAGAAATACGGGAGGATTTGCGTCACACTGAAACTTGCGTTGGCCCAATTGTCCAAGTTAATAAAATTTTCTCGACAGTTTCTCATCACAAAGTTCGCAAATTTGACACTTTTCTTCTACAAAACTGGACTTACGACATTTTCAACAGGCAGGGTGAAGATAATTAGGCGTCTTTTTGCAGGAAAAGTTCGGAAAGGATCTGGAAGCCAGAAGATCGGTGAGTTTGACAGAAAACGATGCCGACAATTAGCACATATAGCATGGACATGTTACTCATGTCAGTGCCCGAAGCGGTATAACCAAATCGAGGCACTGCTCGTATTATTAATGGTGGATGAGCGCAGCGCTCCTAGCGGGTGATTAGCTAAACTAGTATAAATAAGCTTTAAAATGGAATTTAAAGATTGAAATTTATTTCGGGAATAAAGTAGCCAAAATAAGTGATTTTAGCACATACTGATGATTAGTATTTTGCAGATAGTAAGAAATGGAATTTTAACTCTCATATTGCTGAGATGATACTTCAACATCTCGATGCTTTCGCTAAACAATCTTTCCCGACGCTGATCACTTGGAGGAGGTTTGTTGACGTAATTGTTACCATCTTTAAAAAAGGGTGGAGTAAGATAGAATGTACAATATAGAACAGCTGGAGGCGGAATTTAACTTCACATTAAAAATTCTTTTTTCTATCTGCAAAATACTAACCTTCAGTATCTGCTTTTTCTATCTGCTAAAATTGCTTATTGCTTTATTTTATGCTTTTCAATGCTCAAACTAAATTTATTTAATTTTGTTCCATTTTTAATAATAATTTATTGTAATGCTCTAGCTTCACGGTAGGGGCGCTGCTTGCAACTCCTTTATAATGTCAGAAGCGCCGCCATTTTCCTCATATCGCTTTCGATCATGGTGGTGTAAACACCATGTCATTGGTGTCCTTTTGTTGCCCTGTCACAATTGCTCAACAACGGTTAAAAATGATTTAAAAATGAGTTAAAAATGATACCCAATGATTTTCATCCCTCGTGCCGAAATTGCCATCAATGTAACTTGACATCGTTAAGTGCGTGCTTTGTTCTCTCTACAAAGAGGTTGGGATCAAGGAAATTTTATTTACTTGTAAACATTGCAACCAAAGGAAATACCTGTGTAGGCGGGCTGCTTCCATCGATTCAATATCATCGGAAACGAACATTCCTACCAAGGTAAAATCCAGTCTCGATCTTCGATGGAAAGATGAATGTCGATCCCAAAGTCCCTTTTTTTTTAGAAGCAGACGATGTTGAGTGAAAAAGCAGACAAGAAAAGCCGTCAAACTCAGCAGCACAGGAAGGATTGTCGCCGTCCCAAGATTCTTTCACGCTTACCTAGCTACCTTGGTATAGTTATCTTGAAAGTGCACAAATTTGCCGAAGTGTCTATTAACGTCACAACGGAAATTATGCAAGCTCAGTTATCCTGAACTGTGACTAATCAAATCGACAACAAATTTAAAGCTTTGTGAAACTTTCGCAGAATTACGGCTTTCCTTGCCTCCTCGGGAATCTTACAAGAACTATCGTGTCATCTCCAGGCTGCTAGAAGGTTTCACCACTCAGATGAACTCGCTCGCTGCAATTGCCTGAAGTTGACTCATACGGTGCCCAAAATTCTCCTACCAGTTGGCGTTTGCTTTCAGTAGGGTTAAAAAAGAATCCCACCGTTGTCATCCTTAATCAACACCACATCAAGGAATGGTAGCCATCTGTCACTTTCTTCCTCAAATGTGAAGTTTAATTCGACCTCCAGCTGTTCAATATTGCACGTTCGAACTACACCCTCTTTTCAAGATGGTAACAATGTCGTCAACGAACCTTCTCCAAGTCTTCAACGTCAGGAAAGCTAGTTTAGCAAAAGCATCAAGATGTTGAAGTATCATCTCAGCAATATGAGGGAGCTAGAATATGCCCCATGTGAGTCTTACAAATCTGCCAGAACGTACTGCATTCGTATTCGTAATCTAGTGCACGACAAACTGCATCCGGACAGGAGGATGGGACCGAACGAACTGGGAGATGCGGTCAAGATCAAAGCAACTTGCGTAGCAGCCACCATCTTGGATTGTGATATGCGGTCGAAAGCAGTTGCCGCTCGTCTACCTAACGTTTGACCTCTCTTCCACGGTAAACTTTATTTCACACACGTTACCACCCATTTAAATTCCTAATGTGCTAGTTATATACGTCAGAAACTCAACAGGTAAGCTTGAAGGGCCCCAAACCTACTTCAGCTTGGTACGAAGGCGATTGCAGTAGAATTTAAATCAGGGTCGTAGGTCATTAAAATCCTATTGGAGCAGATACTGATCTCTGCTGATGTCGAGGGTATTACACTAAAATCGTTTTTGACTGCTTTTGATCGGAATTTGTGTCAATGTTTTCTCAATACTTGCAACTTAGGCTTCGGTATACTGCAGACAAACATCGCAGTTTAACACGGAAATCACACGTCCAAAATCGTTCTACATGCGGCGTGCTTATCACCAGGTGTTTTTACTTGCGAGCATACTTCCAACTCGAGCAAAACATTCTACAAAGGTTTTAAATTGGACATTTTGTCAAAGATCAAAACAAACACGAACTCCTTGGTCTGTGTAGGATTAATGGCAGTGCCTGCTGGGTTGTGAGCAAGGACGCCACCTGGTAAGAGCTATGGAAGATTCAAGCCTAAGGTTTGGGCATAGACCATTAAATAAACGATTTAACCTAATAACCTAAGCAACGAATATTTGGATGAAAGTGAAGTGAGCTTTGTGAGGGCTACGTGGGATCTAGGACCAGGGAGTAAACATCATTTAGCAGATATAGGCTTACTAATTATCGTTGATCATAGGCTTCCCTAGTCACTAGCCAGCGGCTAGGCTCTACACTACTGCAGAGTCAACCAATAAAAATGTAAAATCTCAAGGCACAAGAATAAAAATAATAAATAAAATGGCAGTTTTTAAGCTGCCTTAGGTCCGTTTTATGTATTACTTTCATTCTTGTCCTTGGATTTAATTTTTTCTTCTTCATTTTTATGGATATTTAATACGTTTTACTTGACTTTGGCTTCTTAGCAGTTATTGCTTAATAACAAAGCGGGGATTGCTTCGAAACGTCGCAGACGGTTTATTTCATGTCCACTGTACTGG
>JAHWFP010272198.1:0-11204 GCA_023313725.1 Lithobius niger
TTGTATCACCACCCAGTGAAAATTAGATGATGATCGTTATTAATTCTCAGTCCGCTGTTTTCACCCTTTGTTGTTCGCTGCTCTGGTTCCGTATGTTCATTCTCTGGAATACTGTATGATTTTAATTCTGTACGGTGTAAGCAATCCATTTGGTACCGTACCACTATTTGGGAAATGCCTCTAGTTTATGAGAGGCTTTTCAGTTACACATTATTCTGCCAAGCTTATAAATAAGTTAGCATTTACCATTTGTTGAAAACTTACTTACCGTCTTGCTTGATCTTGCCAGATTTTAAAGCAAACCCTTCTTTTGACACAGCCGTGGTTTTTGAGACTATATGTATTGGTTTCTTTCAGGGTTATAGCATGGAACACACACTTTCTAAATGGAGTCATCTCAATTATGCAAGTCATTGGGTAGCATTAGGAACATTTATTATTCACTACTTGATATGAATGTTAACATGCCAGAAGATGTTACCCTGAAGACGAAGGTAACGGGAAAATATGAAGTTTGTTGGGCAACCTGAATTGTCTAAAGACAGTTCGGTCGAAGCAGAAGAGAACAGACTACGCCTTGGCAACGGCAAGGAAAGTGACATTCCAAGACATGTTTTGCTTAAATAGTTTTAATGACCACGAAGCCAAATTTGTTTCGTCAAAGTTTTAAACTCCTTTCTTTTCTTGGTTTTTGGCCGAGTTGCCATTACCCTAACAGTCAAAATGTTAGTTTCTGGAATTTGACTAAGAAATCGTTTTACGGATTACCCAGGTTGTTATACAGCTACAATTCCTGGAATTTGGCTAAGAACTAATTTTACGGATTAGCAAAATTGTCAAAATACTAAAATTCCTGGAATTTGAAATCATCATATGGAGAAGCCAAATCGTCAAAATGGCTAAAATTTTTGGAATTTGTGTAAGAAACCGTCTTATGAATTAGCCAATGTCTAAAATTTACAAATTTTGTATTTTTCGTTATTGAGTGAGTTTGAAAAGCTTTGCCATGATAAATGGTATAGCGCAGTCCATTTCCTTAAACAAAATTTATACTTTACATCATAATTGAGTTGACCAAACTCAAATGTTTTACTTAAAAGGAGTAACGTGAAGAGAATTTTTTTTTATTCTGTAATAGAAAATTTGGCTTTTAAGTGCCTGCGATAACAATCAACTTACTAGTATAACAAAACATGCCCTGCATGGTTGCAGTTTTGAATACTCTTTTATAATAACATGAAATGTTTGTTTGTCTTCTACTAGGAAATGATTCAAATGGTATTTCATCTTTGCATGATGGCTGTAATATTAAAAAACTCTAAATCTCTTTCCATTTTTATGGAATTGTAGATATAAAGTACCTATACGAAGAATACTGTATTGGTGTGTACGCACAAACCACACTTCCTTTTTTCCAAAATAGTATTCTTAAGAAAACCGCCTTCAGTTTGTATGTGACGTGAAGCTATTTTGACAATTAGGCATTATCGTCCATCATTAAGTTTGTTCCCCCACCAACTTTATAAAGTTTCAGACGACAAGTCGTTAACCCATTTTACAGTTATGGTGTGTGTGAAAAAATAATCAAAATATTGCATAAAGCAGTAACTGGCCTCTAAACCCAAAAGTAAATTTTATAGGATGTAAAAGTTTTGGCCATTTGACAGGTCTGTGGATCGTTAAACCATGGAGCCTTCACATAACAAAATAATTTTAGTGTGTCACATCTTTGAGAAGATTTGTAAAGCGCAGTATCGTTAATGATTTGTAAAGAAGCTTAAAGTGGGCAGTTGGCATGTAGTACACATTCTCCGTCTGAAGCCATTATAATCTTTGATCCCAATGTCCACTACATTTTAAATTTTCCGCATATATTCTACACCCTATGTGTGGAAAGTTCGTAAATCACAAAATTGAATAAGATTTTCCAGAGTTTTTGACTCGACCTGCGATAAAATCAGACTTCACATATTCAAGGAAATTAATGTGAACAACCATAAAAAAACTTGAGTCACAAGACAACACCTAAAAGCATACACATTAATGTTTGAAGTCTATCGATGACAAATTCAACCAATATAGCAACCAACAGTTGAGGGTTTCACTCTTTGAGGGTTTAATTTACTAATCTTGTCAAAAACCAAAACTGGTAAAAGGGGCCGCCAAGTTCCGAATGGTTCGGCCCTTCGAAGAAGTGATATCACACACCAAAACTTTCGCCAAGGTTATCGCACCAACTAATAGTTCGAAGGTTAAACTTTCGGTAGCAATGTTCAAGTTTTCATTTAACGTCCACAGTATTATTCAGTGCGATTAAGTTGGCGAATGTTTTGGTGTGTTGATATCACTCCTTTGAAGGGCTGAACCATTCGGAAATTGGCGGCCCACCCCTTTTACCAGTTTTGGTTTTTGATGTATCACTCCTTTTTTTTTTTAATTGTGTATTGACGCAACTCCACTACCGTGCAGGTGTGTAATAAAGTGCCACGTCAACAAGAAATTGGTTTTCAACAATTTGCTACTACCGTTTGTCTATAGGCTGAACCATTCTCAACTTGGTCACCTCTTTACAGGTTTTTGGTTTGGTTTTAATTTTGTTGTGATTTGTTTTATTTAGTTACATTTGGTGTGTTGGTATCACTCCTTTGAAGGGCCGAACCACTCTCAACTTAGTGGCATCTTCACCAGTTTTTGGCTTTGTTTATTTTATCAATTGAATTGATGTGATGTTTGTTGTTTACTAATGTGGTTTGTGTGTGCACCAATACCTTGTACGAATGGGGTATGAAAGAATTTACAACTTTTTGAAGTTTAATGTGTGCTGCCAATGCTCAATCAATAACTGAATAGAATGTGAATGATGCTCCAAGTACGGTATGTTATATGAGGTTTGAAACAATAGATTGATCACCTATGATCACAGGATAACGCCTTAAGACTTTTAAAATTATCGTGGGTGTAAAATAAGTATATACATTGAAGTTGAATTTTTTTTTTAAATTTTATGGATGTCCGATGCTCATGAAATTCCAGCAAGCCGTGCACTCGAACTGCTTGTAATACGGCAGCCATATTCAAATTTTTCGACTCTAGTAAAAATTCTATAACTTGATCAATTTTGGGGTAACGTTGACACCCCAATGTACCAAATTCATATTTACAAGCTGGTGGATTACAAGACAGTGTGTACAAGCTGGTAGTTCAAACAGTTTTTTAAGCTACAAATCATTTCAGACATGGACCTATACAATCACTTTAACCCTTTAACGGTCATAATGGCTTCCAGTGAATCTTTTTTAAGTACCATCTAACGTGGTCACTCGTGGGTTTCGATCCTGGAGTCAGTTGGTTTGAAGATGATGGTGCTAACTAATGGGCTGTGCTCGGTATCCCCTTACGTAGCTTGTCACTCGTTTGAACTGTTTTTTGATCATCTTGTAACCGTTGCTTCGTCCCTCTCTCCGTAAGCTATCTGCGCCCTTGCTTCAGACAGAACGACAAGCGTATTTGTGAAGCGTGGATTGGAGTAGTTCAGTTGCGCTATTAAACCCTCATTTAACATTATTCTTGTCTCTCTCGGCTCCAAGTTTGTCATCTAACGATACTTAACATGACGGTATGGCAAGAAATTTGTTAAGGGTTAAGCTACAATTTGCCCTAACAAATTAAAAAGCAACTGTGTTCATACAATACTGGAACTCAGCTAGATACTCAGATTACAAACTCAACTCGGCTCACCTCTGATCGAATTAAACTTATTATGCTCTCGCACAACGTGATATTTATTAAACTGGGTTTTTCTAGAGTCCTGTTCTAGTTTAAAATGCTGCGTCAAAATTTTTCTGCTAATAGTAAGTTTGGAATGTTCCATTTCAAATCTGCGGAACCTGTAACTCTCAATACGCTTGGTACGTACATGCCTTGTAATGGTTAAATGAAAATAAGCCATCAGCAAAACTTGTACACTAGAAATAATGTAGTGCAGGAAGCCACTTTAATGTACTTGCGTTTCCCGGATGAATTCAGTGGTGTACATGGGGAGGGAGGGGGGGGGGGGGGCAATTGCTCCTGCCCTTGTCACAAAATGTCCATTTAAAAAAATACAAATATGCCCTTTTCTGTGTCGACATAAATAAGCTGGCAGCGCTGCCAGAGAAAGGGCATAAAAGGTATAAGAAGGGCAAAAAACGGCTAAAAAAGCTGTAGAAGAAAGAGTGTCAAGCGTAAAAAAAAAAACCGTGCTGTGCCCGTTTACTTAAAATTGCCCCTGCCCTCTCGGAGATCTGTGTACGCTATTAGGTGAACCATTCCATCACCGGTTCGCTACCGTACCACCTTTAGTGATATGGCTACTTGTGCACTTTATATTTAAGGACCGTGCGCATTGGGCACCCAGGTCGTGTGCCAGTGGTCGTTGCGGCCAAAAAACACGGCGATGTGCCGCGCGGCAATGTCCGATTTTCATTAATAATTCTCGATCATGTGGTGAAAAATGAACACGGAGCAAGTATGGTAGCCTTGTGATCACTTGCATGCCGCCTGGGATCCCAGTGGGTGCTGCGACCGACTGGCCGCCGCGTTCAAGTGCGCGGTCTGCATATACCATATGTATTCTCGTTGACACCGCAGCGTCCTGGTTGTGCGGCTTGATGGCTTAGTGCAAGGGGGGGGGGGGGGGATCCTAAAAGCCAGTGGACAAGTGCCATATCGACAAAGGTGGTATGGTAGTGATCTGGTGGTAGGATAGTTCGCCGGTTCAAAGCCGATTCACGTCACTTGAATGAAACGTAAGTGCATAAAGGGGGCTTACTGTACTGCGTTATTTCTAGTGTAGGAATTTCGCTGACGCCCAATTACAATTAATCTTTATATTGTTTACAGAGCGATGTATGTGTATTTATTTGTAATGGTTAGCTAATTATATCAGGTAATAAGGTGTTGTAAATGCGCTTGTTGTGTTTTTGTTGTTTGGTGCAAATGAGCCATTGGTAAAGGGCAGGTGGATCAACTTTTTTATGTAACTCGATTCTCAATTATGAAATGTATTTGACATCTTTATAGCAAGTAAAAAAAAAATGGTTTATTTAGAATACTGGAATAATTCCAGTGTACTAATGAATTTTTCGAACCTATGCATCAAGGAAATAATCCTCATTTCTCTTCTTTGTAAATTGTGTAATAAAAACCCATGGTCTTATGCAAGATCCAATGACCAGTGAGCAGTACACAATTTTTAATTTTGTGTAGTTTACCTACATTTTCTCGTTACGATCACCATGTGGTGATTGTGATCTGTAGCAGTATTCAGAGTCTGAAGAATGTGACAGAATCTTTCTTGGTATCTCCGAATATTTTCCCACAGTACTTTTCTTCCTGTATTCAGTACTGACTTTTGGTTTGCGTTACCTCCTGAAGATGAAAGTCAATCAATTTTGACCATAACCGCCGGAGTGCCAGAGCACACAAGCGTACCACTACAAGGTGGGCAGAAAATGATTGCCTATGCGCACCACAAGCTTTGTGAGGGGGCCTCGGGGACGCCGAGCAAAGCGAGAAGCAACAGCCCAGGGGTCGATGTCAAAATCGCCAATCCTGGTGATCGCCATTTCGATCCAGCCTAACTATTGTAAGGGATTATCTTAGAAAATTGTTGCGTGTTAGCTTTAGTCTCAGGAGGTTTAAGCATTTTAGAGGTATGGTCATTAGCTCTGCGCGTTTAGTACACGATTTGTGGTAGATCCCTTTTTTAGTGATGAAGAATTATTTGTACGCATTCAAGCTGAGTACGAATTTAAACTGCTACTGTGATATTGCAGTTATAACTGCAGTAAACGGATATTGTTAGGCTTAAATGAAAGGTGAGGATATGCTTTCTCCAGCGGGACAACAAAAATACTTTGGTGTAATAAGGAGCCTAGCTCTTACACCTTATACTTTGGTGTAGTAAGGAGCCAAGCTCTTTACCACTCTTTGTCTATGCTGTAGCACCATGTTTTCTGCTTTTAATGATGTTAGGTTCGAATTTAAACTGCTGCTGTGGTAGTTATAATAAAAAAACACGTGATCAGGCTCGTTATTAAAGTAACACAACAAAGTTTGCTTAACTTTACTTTGTTGTGTTATTATAATAACATATAGGTATTTTCACAGTAGGAATTGCAGCGATGTTCTTTGAGTGATTAGGCTTTTGTGAAAGGCGTAGAGGTGCTTTTTCCAACAGGTGTTATAAAAATGTCTTACTAGTTGGGCCGAAATTACAGAGCATAAACAGTGTGTAATTTCACAGCCATAGATAAACAGCCTGAATACCACCCATAAATTATTGTAATTATGGTAGAAGACATCTCCAACTTTCGTATAAATGATTACATTTCATTGTCGAATGAGAACTACCAAGCAAAAGTTTAAAGTTGAGAAACACCATTAATACAAAGACAAAATCATTTGGTACTTCATAGACAGTAGCAGCATTGCGTATAATTATAGTAAGATGTAAATACATATTTCATTTGCTAGAAAACGTGCTCCCAGCTTTCATCTTGTATTTACTTACATTGTACATCTTACGTAAAACGAGAGCCAGAGGCACCTCAAGCCTTAAAAACGTGGTGGGGCCATGTTCCGAAATATCCACCACCCCACCACCACCACCACCACCCCCCACCCCCCGGATATTTTTAATGAAGTTTGGAAATATAGTTTGGACAACCACATAGGGTGCTTTTTTTTTAACAATTAAAAAAAAAATTTAGGCATGACTGGTTCTGGGTCCGAGACGGTTTTTTTTCCGGGAAGCTGCTGTGTCATGGCTGGTCTGGTGATTACGATGGTGGCTATCTAAATTAAAAACTATAACTTTTCTTTATTTCTTTAAGTTTCATCACTATTAGCCACCCTCGTACATGCTTGTAGTCACCATTTTTAATCCGTTGCTGCTTACATCGCTGCACGCCTTTGGTACGTTCGAAAAGTTAAGTCAAGCAGTCTTTAACACATACATCTAAATGGTTGAGTACTACGGGCCTGCGTCACGACATGCACGCACTTCACTTCGAAGCATGTCGCCGACTCGCAGCCTAAATAATCAAAACTCGCAGCCTATACATAACCCAAACTACGTGAAGTCACTGATATGTAAACTAACAGCAATTAGTTATGGCCAATCACTGGACAAAATAATAAAAATGAGCCAGACGAGAAACGAAAACTTACTATGCAGCGATTTTTACTGGAAAAAGTGGTGGGGCCAAACAGACTAAACTGCAAAAGTGGTGGGGCCATGGCCCCACCGGGCCCCCCGTCTCCGGCGCCTATGACGAGAGCACCAACGTTGAAAGTCAGGAGGTTGTCTTTCCGCTAAATATGAATACAACTGTTATTCAAGAAAATGTAATTGTATACATTATTTGTGAAAGATTCTTTTTAATTCGACGTGTCACACGTCGAATTAATGCGATTGTGGCCAAAAAACGGGTGGACGCGATTTACATCAGTGACATGTCCTCAAAAACCAGACACATTTGTTCGATTCTGATCCGACGAAATTCAAGTATGTGGGTGGGAGAGTTGCAATGTAAAATATCAAAACACTAGGGATTTCACAGATTTTGTAATTAGCGAAAACAAATTGCTACCCTCTAACCAGGTATTTCAACGCGAAACCGTCGTCCATAGTACACATGGTGCTATGACGTCAGCGTTGCACGTGTGCTTTTCGCGAATTTTAGCATGAAATGGCAGTGGCGGTGTTGAAAAACTTAGGGGAAATGTGGGCCGAGGGTCGGTTAGAGGGTCGAGGGTCGGACGAGTAACGCTCGATAAACGTCGGGATCATTCGGTTTTGTGACGTCATTGCTCAGACTATTTATATTAATTAAAACAAAATTGTAACATAATATTACTTTGCATTACAGAAAAGTTGAATTATTTATAGTGTCATTTTAAGAAATTTCGTTTTTGACGATGATGAGCGTACATTAATTTGCGTCGCAATACCAAATGTAACGTGGAGGGTGGAGGCGAAACTGCGTTGTACTTATGGCAGGCAGGACTGGCACCGGGAGAGAGGGGGGATATACTCAGCGCCACTTTGAACTATAGCGGAACTACAGGGGAACAATCTACATATGCTTCGTTTAAGAGAGAAGGATGGAAGAAGTACATCTAGTAAAGGTATGTCGTATGGATGAACAATTTTTTGGTGGGAATTACGTCAGCGTTTGTTTAGCCTCAAATATCGCTGAATTGCGTGTAAGATTGGCGTGCGTGGAGGGGAGGATGTCTTTTATTTTTATAAACGTGATTGTTCAAAAATAAAACTGGATTTGCTGTAAATCCAGCGAACACAAAAATTAAGCAGCAAAGATTAAACAAAAGCTAGCTACATGAAATTGTGGTGTGATATTTCCGTGTGTCATTTTGTAGGTTAAAACACAAAAAAAAGAGTAAATCAATTTAAAGTAACCAACTTGCATACCCTCAATGCAGTGCGATCCCTTCTCTCCCCACCCCAATTTAATGTTGGATTTACTGCAAAGTAAATTTAAAAAGTTTAAAAGCCTGATGAAAAAGAACAAAGAGGACGGGAAGCTGTAAAAGAACGAAACTTTCAGGTTTTTTTTTTGTAACCTCAATAATAGCCTCAGGTGAGAACTCCTTTCCTTATCTGGTCGTTTTTTACATGATTGCATGGTCGCTCATTTGCCGTATTACAGTAGCAAAAGTTAGGAGACTTGTTTTTTTTTTATGTAACGTGCAGTATGTATAATTTCAGTGCACCACGCATTCCGAATGTATAGTAGTATCCTGAGTTTATGCTGCCCTCTCCAACTGCATACGTCAATCGCACATTAATTTTCTATCCTCTTCTGTACCTAGCAACACGTCGAATTACTGATGCAATGTTAGTGTATCCTTGTTTAATCACATGAACATTGTAGATGTTGCAAGCAATGAACCTATTTTGTTTAGCATTTCTGGCCACCATCTTGGTGTTTAGTTACTTCGTGTATAACAAACAATGTTTGACGAAATTCAAATAAGTTATTTACACGCATTACTAAAGTTTCTTTGCCAAAATTGCTCGATCTAGCTTCAATGCTTCTCTCTTTTTAAGAGTTTGAAAGCTACCATGTTATTTTCCAAAAAAAAAAAATATATATATATACATAAATCGCAGTAAATAATATTAAGGAAAATTGGAAATTAGCCATAAGCATTAATCACACACCAGAAATAACGCAGTACAGTAAGCCACTTTTATTCACTTGCGTTTCGTCGAAGTGGCTTGACCCGGATGTGAACCGACTACACAGTTCGCCCCCAGATGACTTGCATAGCGCCTTAATCGCTATGGCCACATCCTCCATTGGCTCGAACCTAACACGCCAGTGGAGGATGTGGCCATAGCGATTAAGGCGCCATGCAAGTGATCTGGGGGCGAACTGGGTAGCCGCTTCGAATCCGAGTCATGCCACTCCGACGAAACGTAAGGGCATAAAGGTGGCTTGCTGAACTACGTTATTTCTAGTGTATAATTTTCGCTGTTGGCTAATTTCCAATGTCCTTAATGTTATTTTCCAAGATGGTGCCCAAACCTGTCACCGGAATTATGGGTAAAATACGTTGGCTAATTTATGGCGTGTACTTGTAGGCACTTAGAGGTAGGGAACTCACCAAAGATAATGAATAAAAAAAAGGGTTGTCACATGTTTTCAATCTCTCCAAGTCCCATTCCCAAGCAACAAAGATCCGTTGTAGCTGCCCCTACTAGTTCTCCAGCAAAGGCTAGCAAGGACATTTAGAACTAGGGCCTTCTGTATGTCATTACGTGTTGACATAGGAGCGGAGAGTCGGGTTACTGGGGAGTGGGACAGCAGTTTACCCTAGGTGGGGGAAGGGGATGTAGTTGTACCTACATTGTTGATTCTCCCTCCCTCTGCCTTTTTCCAACCCCCCCCCCCCCCTCCGTTCTGCTTTCCCCCTCCCATCCTTATTTCTTTCATTCCCTCCCCTCCCTTTTCAGTTTTTACTAAATTTTCTACAATTTGTTTACCCGGATCGTTTCATTTTTATTCTCAAGTACGAAACCTTTTTCGTTGATTGATAATGTGGCTTGCTTGTTTCTCGTGAACCTCAATTGTTGATCCTCAAAACTGTTGCATTCTTTGTTTTTTATAACTCATTTTTCAATGTGAAATCTACGCTATCCAGCTAAATTGTCCCTCACATCGTCGTCGGGCAGATAGCCAGTTTGGCTTCGTACTCCCTAAAAAAAAAAAACACGCTACTACCCGGTTTGGGTTCGGCACCCTTGAGTAAAAACAACAACGCGCTGTTAAAATTAAAACACACCAAAACGGTTTCTTTCAATTGGTTAAAACAATTGGTTTCTAACAATTTTTGATTTGATTTTCTTTGACTGCCGGCTCGAAACTAATTTTTGATCTTAAAAAAAAAAGACACTTTCTGAGTTGTACTTGGGCTGTATACTAAATTTCATCAAGTTCGGTTCAGTAGGACCAATGAGTCTCTGCATAATGAGCTAGGCTCGCTTCGCTCTCTTGCTGAAAAAAACACTAGTGACCAATTGACCGAGATGAAAAGCTGAACTGCACACTAACCATTTTTTTTCAGTAGCCAACTGCCCCAGATGAACTTTCGTTTATTTATCTTTCTAACTCACAGCAGTGTTTCTCGTTATTAGAGTCGATTACTCTTATGCGAACGGTTTGTCTGTCTGTCTGTCTGGGTGTCTGTGTCTGTGTGTTCACGTTTTAACGAATTATCGGATTTCAGTCCAATTTAGTACACAGATTCTATGGCACATTTCTATGTCTAAGTTCGAAAATGGATCCAATCCTTTGGGGAAATCCTCCGCTAGAAATAATCAAACATTTTGTTCGCAGCAAACGTACGAGGTTCGTTATTTTTTCTTCAGCCGACTGACGTCATCCATTCACGACCAATTACTGGGAACTATGTAGCCTTCGTCAGCGGCTGATGTCACCACCAACCGACCAAAACTGGCAAATTATTGCAGGGATCACTGACGTAGGCACGCGCCGCCTCTGATCTTATTCGTACGAACTGGATAACAAGCTTGTATAGTCATGTCGGCATGCGAAATTAGCGTAGACTTGGGCTACTTATTTGGACAATCGTTCATGACTTTAATGCTTAGTATTTTTTTTTTGGAGGGGAAG
>JAHWFP010272205.1:1900-15513 GCA_023313725.1 Lithobius niger
TCCCCTCCACCCAGCCAGTCAATATGAGAAGTTTGTAGCACTGTCAGTATCGTCATGGCACACTACTGTCGAACGACACACTAATCAATACAATCACTATTGTTTCCTACTCAACAGTGTATTCTGTCACATATATTTTCTTACTCGTTTAATTTGTTTTAAATCCTACCCCTCGCCCCACAACTTTCGAAAAAAGTTGTATAGCCTATTTCATAGCATGATTACTTGGTTCCAAAAAAATCATGCTACGAAATATATACAACTGTTTAGAAACTGTGGGGAAGGGGGTAAACAATTTTGGTGGGGGGGAACTCCTCACAGTCTTTGGGGTTTTTTTTTGGGGGGGGGGGGGGTGGCACCCCTGACGCCCATCTGTGCAGTGAGTATTTAAACTTCGTGTTCAAGACTGACTTCAAATTTAAAGTTTAGGCTATACTTCATGGAGAAAATAAAAGAGAAAGAAATAAGTATTCGGATTAAAAAAATCAAAACAGAAGGAATACTTTTTTTTCTCAAATATATTCGAATTAACAGCAGCTCAGCAAACATCACGGTGCAGAAGCCTATCTTTAACTGCACTTCAACTGAAATGGAAGGAACAGTGCGTAACCAAAGATTCCCAGGATGCGGGGAAGCTGAATCTCAGGTGCATCTTTAGCCGTAAAGGTTGGTCGAAGCAAAACTTTAAAAACTGGGAATTCTAGGTGTTTCATTAGCACGAGTCGATCTTTAGTAAATGGCTCGCATACGACTCGTACTTTAGCTCGAGTCGTGCTAAAGAACCAAGTCGTTCTAAAGTACCAGTCAATCTTTAGTAAATGGTACGCACAAAACTCGTACTTTAGCACGAGTCGTCCTAAACAACCAAGTCGTCTAAAGTACCAGTCATTCTTTAACCAACTGTTTCGTACTTTAACTTAAACTTTAGTACTAAAATCACTAAAAGTACTAAAGTACTCACTGCAGATACGGGCGTAAGTATACGAAAGGGTACAAAGGGTAGAAAAGGGTACAAAAGGTACAAAATGGTACGAAGGGCATGAGAGGGTGCAGCAGAGTACGAAAGGTACAAAAGGTACGTAGGGCACGAAAGGGTGCAGGAGCGTACGAAAGGTACAAAAAGTACATAAGTATACAAAAGGGTACAAATGGGTACGTAGGGCACGAAAGGATGCAGCAGAGTACGAAAGGTACAAAAGTGCGTAAGTATACAAAAAGGTACAAAAGGTACAAAGGGTAGAAAGAGTACAAAAGGGTACGTAGGGCACGAAAGGGTTGAGAAGAGAATGAACGGTACAAAAGTGCTTAAGTATACGAAAGGGCACAAAAGGTATAAAAGGGTACATAGGGCACGAAAGGGTACAGCAACGTACGAAAGGTACAAAAGTGCGTAATTATACGAAAGGGTAAAAAAGGTTCAACGGGCAGAAAATGGTAGAAAATGGTACATAACTTGTGGTATCTATGGGGCCACGAGGGTTATACGTTATAAGTGCATAAGGAAAACAAGGTTAAATAAGGGCAAAAAGAACGTTATTCAAAGGCAAATATGGAATCCAAGGTGCCCTGGTAAGAAGGAAGAACATTTTATACTGGGTTGTCTTTTCTTTTTCCCACCACCAGCAGACAACCCTCCATCACTTTTACCCAACACACCATTTTTGTTTGTAAAAAAAAAATAAACCGGCTAGAAATACTCTTGTGTCAGGGAAGATAAACGAAGTAACAGGGTAATAAGTGTTACATGAAACACTTTCACCACATAATAATCTCCTGACCATCTTACAATTTAGTGGAAAACTCAACAGGTGTACAAGTTACCGGCTGGAAATATTCTGCCTCAGGGAAGATGACCCAAGCGACAGGGTATTAAGTGTAACTTGAAACACTTCCATTACATTTATCTCCTTACCATCTTAACAATTTAGTGTAAAACTCAACAGGTGTGCAAGTTTGAAGATTGGCAGATGATATAATTATGGAATGACAAAGTTCACCTTAAATGTTTCACGCACTATCACTGTTGAAAATTTCCAAAAATTACGATGTCAAGGTTCGGTGCTTCACCCATCCAGAGAAAATCGGCCCGGCATATAACCATGCCACCCCAATTTTGTTCTAACAATTGCATACCGAACTGGAAAAATTCCCTATTTTCATCGAGGTTTTTTTTTTATGAGCTTGGGAATGCACTCATTGTGAAAAAAAAAAAATACGTATACGACACCTACAACAGGGAACAAATAAACGCACAACCAGAAATTTTTTTTACTTTTCGAAAATAAAATAAAAAGGACAAATAGGGGCCAGTTTTCTGGATCCAAAATCCAATTCACATCCCCAAAAAAGTGGGTTCTATTTTTCAAAATTAAAAAAAAAAAAAAAAAACTTTGAACAAATTTCAATTATCTTTCGGTGTAGCCATTATACACTAGAAGCGGTAAATAGGCCCGCATAGTTTTTTTTCGTAAACAGTTCAGCAAAACTCGCTACATAGCTGTCCATGCAGCCCAGCAGTATACAGAAAAAAACCATTTAATCCGACTTAAGTCACCTAACTTAACCTAACCTAATCTGAGCTAACCTAACCTAACCACAACAACAGATCAGCAATAAAGTCAATTTACACATAATCATCACTAGTCGATGCTAAGTAACGAAGTTTAGTAGCGAGATCCGGCCCGCCTATCTGAACTGTTGACGAAAAAAAAAAGCGCCCTGGGGACACTGGACGAAATCTGGACGAATCTGAATTTTTTAAAAGTTTTTTTTGATTAATTCGAAACATCGCCCTCACTATTGCGGATTCAGAATAGCAGTGGTAGGGGCACAATATTACATTAGTATTTTTCACCCTCTATTTCTATTGTTGGACTTCCACTTCTATCATATTTTGGGGCGGATCTGCAAGTATGGATATAGTCCAGTCAACAAAGGCTCAAATTTGGCAAATGGTGGAATAAAATCCCAAAGTCTTGAAACTTTGCAAGGTTTTTTTGGGAGGTTTATTAATGACTATATCAAACGTCCTGATGATTTGGAGGTGAGCTGGCTTTGCTAGACCATAAAATACCCCAAAAATAGGTCACTTTTTATTCGTTTTCCGATAATAGCTCGGAATCTGTGGGTCCTACCAGAAAACTATTTCCTAGAAAAGTTAAAGAGGACAAAATTTGCCACAAACTTGATTCTATACATTTTTTCCTCTAGCACTAGTAGTTTACGAGATATTAGAGTTCTAAATTTGAGAAATCTCAGTGATTGACAGAGATCTGCTATACGGGGGTGCACATAGATTAGGTGGACCAACCCTAACCGCATTTAAGTTACTATATCAATCATATAACGTCAAACACTTATTTACCACTATACATATTTATTTGTTACATCAAGTTACTACATATAGCATCGAATTGTAACTTCAAATACATACTTAATAACATCTAATCAAGTCGAAGTAAACGTCCTCCTGAAGGTTATCGTCCTGAACAGTTGGTGTCAGGCTATTCAAATAGTCACCGTGGCAGTTGTGGCAGATAGCAGTGCAACTCACGCTTATTTTCCTGCACCCACACTTGTTTCCACAACCTGTGGTGCATCTGCTAAATGTGATGTTGAGGACAGCTTCAGGGGCAACAGCATCTTTGGTTGCAGTGACATTCTGTCTACACGCCCAACCCCAAATTGCTTCTGGTAGCTCATTTTCGATCTAGATTGGCATGGTACCTACGCAAGTTGAGGGACATTTAGTAGGAGAAACTGTCTACTGACTCAAGAAAAATCTGTGTCCTGCCTGGAAAGGAGTTGAGTGCTAAAATGCACAAATTGTACATTTAATAGAAGCACGAGTGGGATTCGGTTTGACAATTTTACGGTTTCGATTTCGATTTACAATTCACGAAGCAATTTTGATTTACGATGTTTAGTTTTATGAGGTTTAGAATGTTTTCCTCTATTTTGCATAGAGATACTAGCCCTTATCGCACTTCGTCAACCAACCTGTAATTATGTTAGCTTTAGCGCAGGTGTTTCATATTAGGCCTGAACGGCATTTTAATGCTGCTGATATACCACGTTTAACGTACCCAGCCCGAGAACCATTGTCGTGTTTCCGTAAAAGTACAATGGATCACGAAAGTGACTTCATTGCCCTAATACGGGCATAATAACTACTCCGAACGTTGCCGAGAAGTAGCTTCGTGTTTCCGTAACCTTCTGATGATTAACGAAGGTGACGTCATTACCTCAATTTTACCTCAATAATGAGAACGAGAGCGAAATCACATCCTCTAAATGAGATAAACTATATGGATCGATTGTTTGTTTCTCGGCGACCATACAGAAACGAGAAAGCTTCGATCTGATTAAGTACTGAAGCAGAAACCTCATGCAGGCGTGGTCTTTTCACCGTGGTCTTTTAAGTGTAAGTCGGCTCGATTTGCGGAAAGAAAGCATAGTAATAATTCTTAAAGTAATAATCATGAAAATTACATTAAAAGATACACCACACCTAAAGCACTAATTGACCTATATGCTAAAAGACCTGACACGATGACGAATGACGCCAGATCCTCATCAGTTCATTCAACAGCGGCACACATTTTTAAATGAGTATGTGACCTCAGTGATATTGCGTGAGGTCATTCACTGGTAACTTGCGGTCAACTGGTGCTTACTTGTCATTTTTACCTTGAAAATCCTGGGGGAAACATCGTCCCAGGGAAGACTCTGCTGTTTTATTGAACAAATAAATAGACATAAATCGCTGGAAATAATACTAAGGAAAATTGGAAATTAAGCCAACAGCGAAAATATTTCTTGTGTATGATTTTCGCTGTTGGCTTAATTTCCAATTTTCCTTATTGAACAAATCGTAGGAAAGGGAGTATCTTACCCCTTAAGAACAACTCTTACGAATTCAATGTGATGGCATAATTGAGATGTGATGAAATGTGAGGAGGTAAGGAATGGTATGGGAATACTTGATTGGGTAAACCAGTAACTTACTCTGTTCTCCCTAACGGTTTTGCGTATTTGCCAGACGAATTCACATAATGCGACGATGCAAGACACACCCATGCCCGTCAGTAGGACGACAAAAACGCCGCCCACATTGCTAAGCGACAAAGGTGCTGCACTCCCAGATGCCGACGCTGCTGCAGCACATTGGCCTCCTCCTAATTTCTCTTGCCACCACCGCTTCTTTAGGCGCTGAAGTACTTCTTTCTCTTGTAGGACGAGAATGGCATTTGTCAGACGTTCTCGTAATGGTGAATCTGAAAAAAATACAAAATTGGAACTGTTAAAAGTTGTATACTTTTCCTGTTTCTACGTGCACACATGTCAAGAAGTATGCGTGAATGGACGAAGGGTAAGCTTGGGACAGTGATGCACATATCGTTAGCCAAGAGTGCACTGCATGATTTTCAGTCACCACCGTTAGCCAAGAGTGCACAATGCGTGTACTCGTTTCCTGTCACATCAGTGCATGTGCATGTGCCGTGCTATCTATGTTAAAGTGAAAACAACCATTTCACCATCTTGTACCAAACACAGGAACTCCGAAAACAACCATCTCGTGCTGCCAAAACATGAAAGCTGATGACGAAGCGTTACAGTTCTTGATGCCTTGACAGTAACTTTGGCAGGGTATTTTTAAATTAATGGCTTCGGAAAAAAACAATGTAATGTGCGGAATACATCTTATTTATTGAACACATCAAGAGTGCAGAAAGCATTATGGGTGGCAACATCAACCAATATGTATAGCTCTACATCTTATGCCCCTTAAGGACAGTAATTAATGGTGGGAGGAGGGACAACTTAGCATCATAAACGTGACGAAGCCCAAAACCAAAAAAAAAAAAAAAAAAATCAGCTTCGGAGAAAAAAAATATTTAATACAATATACTAAGTAAACTTTTGGATGTAACTTTATCCCGCCTGGGGAAAAAAATACAAGGGGATGATGGGACACCCCTCTAAACGCCTCATCTCCCCACCTCGTTGCCCCACCTATCCATCCACCTTTCCCTATTAATTATATTAAATAAAAAAAATATTAAATAAAAGCCGCAGAAGGAACAGGTCTGGCAAGGATCCAAGGATCACTTACTGCCAGCCTTGACTATAAAAAAATAAATAAAAAATAAATAAAAATGAATAAATACACGACTGGATATGGAAGGGCCACAAAGTGGTCACTAAGACCAGCCCCACTAGTTAAAATTGTAATGTGTAAAAGATAAAAGATGATCGTTTATAGCTGATAGCTTTACTTTAAAGGATGCCACATTACACGCCATAACCACATGCTCAGGAAGGGAGTTCCAAACCTTCACCACCCGAAATGAGAAAAACTGGCCACGACAAGTCCGAGAGAAAGTCCGTGCAACCAGTTTCAATGGATGCCCCCTAGTAATACTATCAGTACGCAGTGTGAAAAAGTACCCAAAGTTAAAATCGATTTTGTTGTGAAGCAACAAGTAAGTTAAAGTAAGATCATGCTTTAACCTACGTAACTCCAAAGTATCTGCCCCCAACAGTTGCATTCGATTCTTGTAACAACAGTTCGAGAGATGAATATCCTAGATGAATATTATTTGAAAACAAAACTATCCAGGACCAAACTGTCTTGGGACCTAATCGGCAGGGACCAAATTGTCCAGGGCCAAACAGTCCATCTAAATTGTCCACAACCAAATCCGCTGGACCGACTCATCCTGCTCTGATCCAGAACAATCTTCTTAACGGACGAATTCTGAGGTGTTCCCTGTCTACAAAGAGATGGAGTGGGCGGCACAACAACCCTCACTGGGCTAGAAGAGCAAATCTCAGGGCGTGATCAATGTTGAGGTCTGCGCTTTAGCCCAACAGATTCCTGAAATGCTTAAGATTGCTGCCACAGAAATCTTGGCCACAGAAATTCTTGAAAAATCTTGACCACATAAATATTTGCGATACATTGCATTGGGATATTGGCGATTATTGCAATATTTCTTATGATTGTAACCAACTCATGCAAATGCACCCAGATGGTACCACTCGGCATAATTATTTGATTTATCTTAATTTTTTCGGTGTATTCGCTAATGTCTTTTCAGATGGAACAGCAAATCACAATATTGCTATGACTAAAATTAGCCGTATTGTTCAAGTATTCACTTGTTTTGGAAGTAAATGAACACCACACAAATTCTACAACATTTTTGCCTTTGGGAAAGATTTGATGATACAATGTGGAACCAATTGAAGAAATGGGTCAACATTCTGAATATTTTTTACACAGAACCTCATTTAATTCTTCCTAATGTTCACCTACGGCCAGGCCCATAGGCGGGCCTGCAATAAACCCCAGCGGTGAGGTTAAATTATACGAACAAACAGCATTAACACACAGAGATAACTCGCGAATCAGGTTTTACAACTTACGAGAAACATTGATTGAAAATGAAAAACATAGTAACGATGCTTTGTTGCAAACCTTGGATGTAATATGAGGCCGCTATTTTTGGGGGTTGATGTTTCGCCTTTCGGTGTGTGTATCAGTTGAACTTGTTGGCTTGCATCGTTTAGTAACGATGCTGTTCATTGCGTCCACATTGTCAGTGGCTGCATGTTTTTTGTTGGAGCGTATGCGGTGGTTGTTATGATGTTTTGATGAACATAAAAATACTTGTGAATCAGCAGTCATGCTTTATGCATCCTTGGATTTTTCTTATGCCTAACATGACACCATTTTTGTTGCTAGGCCTCCTACTTGGACCGGCCTTGGAATGATCAATCAGCCGTTTTCTTGGTGAACTCGAGTATCGTATACAGATGAATTCTTAAGCCAATTTAAGTAGTTCCACGACATAACCTAAGACGGGACTCGTAGACAAACCTTTGTGGGAGCATCGCCCCTGGTTTGGCTAGGTTCCATTGGCTTTCCCGCGGCCGAGTTCTTTTGGCATGCTTACGGATTGCATGTCAAAAGACCAGCCTTGGAATGATCAATCAGCCTTGGACCAGCCTTGGAATGATCAATCAGCCTAGACCAGCTTTGGACCAGCCTTGGAATGATCAATCAGCCGTTTTTTTGGTGAACCCGAGTATCGTATACGGATGAATTCTTAAGCTGATTTAAGTAGTTCCAAGATATAACATAAGACGGGACTCGTAGACAAACCTTTGTGGGAGCATCGTCCCTGGTTTGGCTAGGTTCTATTGGCTGTCGCGCTGCCGAGTTATTTTGACATGCTTACGTATTATGTACCAATGATTATGCAATAGTAAAAAAAAAAAGAAACGTGATTAGAAAAAAAAAAGAAACGTGATGAAGTATCTGAAATGTGTCGGCAACTCGCCACGTTAATGTGGGTGCCGGCCGCCGATTAGCGGTAGTACGCTCTTCATTTTCATGGGTGGTAAATTTTTTCTGTCTACTCCTACCTGTGGGTCACAGTGGTACGCTATTTTCAAGGTTGTTTTGTCAATTACTCTGATGACGTTCTAGAAGTAGAAGTAGAACCTGCGCACATTTTTTAAATTGTTGAAGCCAATGATGATGCAAAAGCCGTGGAAGAATAGGTTCTTAAGTCTGAAGATAGCTGTACAATTACAAAATGATGCTTATTCTCTATGACCAATGTCATGCATCCTGAGAGTGATTAGACTGAGACTAGATTCGACATTATCACTTACTATGAATAAGGGAATGTAACAGAAAGCTGCAGTCACGAAAGTTTCGAAAACCACAGGCGTCAGAAATCCCCACAGTTTAACTTACCTTTTCTAACAGCCATGCCATATCCTTTACTGTCCAGAGGTGGTCCTACTTTTTGTAATGTGCACTCACGGTCGACAATGAATTCGATTGTGGTAGACTCCATCAAAAATGCATAATTTTCCGTCAGCACTCTTTCTTTTCCTTTGTCATTGCTCTTCACCAATACATCATCAGCATAAACCTGCATAAAACTGCCCATTTGCTTATACGTCTCGTGGGTTGAATCCTGAAAAAAAGTAATAGCAATGGTAATAACTAGTCATTTTCATGAATTAGTCATATCATTTGCTTTCTCATTCCATTTGCTTCGTGTCATGCTTCAAGTAAAAGCCCCAACAGATTTTAGAAATTGTTATATCACATGCAGTGCTCTAACAATTCTTACATGAAGATGAAGAATTAAAGTGACCCATGTACTGGGAAGGTAAACCTTTCACTTCACCTAATGAGTTCAACAAGATAAAGTATGCACGCTAGTTGGGATTTGTATTTATTTGAAATACTTCTTAAGAATTAAGAGTCAAGAATTACGATTTAATAGTTAAACAAGAAAGGATGCAAGCCAGTTGGACTTGTTGTTCATTTGACACATGTCTAAAAAAAATCTAGATACACGCTAGTGTGGTGCGCCAAGTTCGGCAATAAAGATCACATTAACGCAATTGTCGAGGACATAAACCATTGTAGCGTGATGCCATAGCGTAAGTGACTAATATCCTGAAGCATAGTTTAGTACATTTCAGGTACTTGGGTGAAAATAATAATGCGGTACAAAGATTTACATTCTGTTAAAATTGAGAGCAATGACCCACCTGACAAAAATAAACTCTTGTAGGAATGCCAGCTACGCGGCTTTCAATGCAAAATCTGACCCTCAATAAGGTTGCAAACGTGTTACTAGTTAGCTACTTCTACTTCACTCATCCCCATGTTAAATCCCATAGGGTGATTATTCATCAATACCAAGATAGAGAGAGAACACTTCCAGCTATGAAATTGGATGAATGGCTCCAGTGCGATACGAACTGTATACCTTTTCTGGTCAGCAGGCTGGGGAATGGGGATGTAACGGGAAAGGCTTGGGTGGGTGCGTTAGTACGAAAGTATTATTATAACCATTTTTAGTATTGTTGCATCGTCTCTCATTGGACGGCCAAAGTATGGACAATGACAACCTTTGTACTGATGAGCGTATCAAGACACACGTTAGTGTGTCGTGATGAATCTCACCAACGTTGCCAGAGAAATTGTACCACAGCCAATTCACGAAAAATGAACAAAATGTTAAAATAAAACCCAAAACTGGTTAGAGGCCACCAAGTTGAGAATGGTTCGGCCTCAAAAATTAAAATATTGGAAAGTGGCCATTCAACCTATTGCTGACGCGTTAAACACCAGCAGGCTAGTTGATTTGAGTCTAATAAAAGATTAAAAAAAAGTAGTAGTATTATATCAAAAACCAAAACTGGTAAAAAGGACCACCAAGTTTTGAATGGTTCAGATATTCAATGTAGTGATATCAACACACCAAAACATTCGCACCAAATAATACTTTGGAAGTTAAATGAAAAATTGACGGGACCCTTCTTAATATGGTTGACCTTTTCCACCTTTTTTTTTTGAGAGCGGGGAGGGAGGGAGAATTAATGGTTAAGAAATGGTATCACTTTCAAGTGCCATCCACCTTCATTCCGTAGCATTTACCTTATCCACAGCATAGTTTGAATTTGTTTTGTTTTATGCCTAGTCCAGTGAAATTAGGGTTTTGGCAACTGACCTGTCTACCTCTAATAACGTCAACGAATTTAGTACAGCAAACAAAATGGGTAGCGTGAAGAAATGTAAAATTTGAGCTTATCAATGTTTCATCATTTTATTAGAGAAGGCCTAAAAAATTATTCCCAGCCGACTTTTGGTTTTGATTTAATTTTGGTTTTCGGTGACTGAGCCACATTTTAATGTAGAGTCTTTTGCTTGACAGGACCTAATGCTCATGATCTGCACTTTTTTTCCACTACTATGCTAAAAGCAGTAGAACTCTACTTACAAGCTGAAAACAGTTTTTTAAAGAACGTACAATTTTAAAAACTAAACACTCAACTGCATCTTGCGAATTTTCGAAAATTGACCAACATTCCAGCCGCCTATCTTCATCAGGCACACGAAGTATTGTTAGAGCTGTGCTGTACATTGTTGATGCTTGCACCATTTGAATTTAGTGGTTTTCGTAGACTCCTATACTACATGGGCTGATTAATCCATATGCTAAAGGGCAGCTCACAGAAATCGTTTCTCAGCACGAACTGGATGTTGGTAATTGAGGAGCCCTGCGTGTTTATGAGATTGGCATTGGTTTTAATATGTTACTGGATCACGAGGGATTCCAAACCACGAAGATGACGAACATAGGGTATGTTCAAACACAGTAGAGTGGCAGTACGCTCCCTGTATATTATCATTTTGTGTTTTCATCCAATGGGCTGCTACGCTATTCTCTTCATCTCTGTTCCTGGTGTCTGCCATGCACTGTTTCATTCTTGACTGCATACCCTTCCTTGTTTCCCCAATATTAAACGCATTACCTCACTGCACGGTACCCGATACACACCCTCATGCGTGTTGGGTATTTTAACCAGAGTGCTACTGAAATCCTCCTTTGCCGTTGCCCTTGAAATCCGTGTGTGAACAAGCGAAGTCTTGCCACCCAGTTCGCATGGACAGTGACCACTCTTTTTCACGAGCTGTGACTTGAGGGCTTTTCGTTCTGCAGGCACATAACAAAACCTTGTTTTTGAAGGACTTTCGAAATCTTCTCACTGATTCCATTAAGGTACGTCAACCCCCAGCCTCCTAGGATGAAGACTACCTATTGCGTGCTGTCTTGTTTAACATTTTGTTCCACCCTACTGGTGGCGATGGCTCTTTTAATCAAACCACTCAGGAGCCCTGGGAAATTAATCTAGACTAATGACTCGACCTTTAGCTTCATGGACGTGTGGACGTGCGATGTCAAGGGTGATCGAATTACAAAATTTGTTTTAGGTGATGAATTTTTGCTGGGACAATGGGTGCCCTGAGGAAAATCGGATCCCACTCTTGGTAGATGTTAGCTTTTGGTAAGATTGAAAAACAACACATCCCTCTTCCGATCTGTGAAAAAAGAACATTGAAGAGCCGTAGAGAGCCTTGCTTCTTCTCCTCCTCCATCATGAAGTTCAAATCAGCACGTCAGCTATTAATCACCTGGAGGCCCTTTTCAACTTCGCTTTTCTTGAGGATGGCTAGGGCGAAGTCAACGAAGCACTTCCACAGATGTAGGTTCAGTTTTATTCTCATCACTTGACTGTCCGGGCGATGAAGCTCAGCAACACTCCAGGAGGCTGTCTAGGAAGTTCAGCAACAATCGGGGAGCAGGGTACCTCACAGGAGACCCTTTCTTCTGCTAAAATGTTTGGCCCTTAAATTCAAAGATGGAGGTGAGAACGAGTTTCTACATGGCACGACCATGCTGGAACTTCCTAACCGTGATGTTCAAGACTTCTCGCTGACCCACCCAACATATCGAGGGTAAGCCGATGTGTCAAGCAGGAAAAAAGTTTTCAGACATCAAAGACACAAGAACTTCGTCGTCTTCTAGATGGATGTCCCGCATGTACTTCAAAAGGTTATCAGCCAGTTTTATTCGACAAGGACACACCACGTACTTAAGACGCTCGACCATATAGTCTAGTTTCTGGGCAGGTTCCATTTTTCAGATGTAATTAACAGAGAAGAGGATCCTTTTTTTCCTGAGCGCACCAGCTAACAGTCATTGGCCAAAACGAGTTTGTTATTCTGGTTCATCATTCGAGCAGCCTTGACGTCGTATGTCCACACATCTATGAAGCTAAGAGACGATTCATTAGGCTAGGGAACCCCCAGGGCCTCCTGAGTGTTTAGATTAAATGGGCCATTACCACAGCAGGGTAGGTGGCACAAAATGTTGAACTAGAACAGCATGCAGTAGGTAGTCTTCCACCAAGGAGGGTAGTGTTGACGTACCTTAAAGAAGTCAGCAAGACGAATCAGAAAATAATATAAAAACAGGGTTTTGTTATGTACCTGAAGAATGATAAGGGCCTAACGTCACATGAACGAGTGGTCACCATCCTGGCAAGCTGGGTGGTGAGACATTGTTGGTTCACACACAGAACTAAAGGACAATGACAAAAGAGGATTTGAGTAGCACTCTGGTTTTATAATACCCAACTTGCATGAGGGCGTGTATCGGATACCATGCAATGGGTGTGATGAGGTTTATGTTACGTAAACATGGAAGAGTGTGCGAACAAGAGTGAAACAACACATGGCTGACACCAGGAATAGAATTGACGAGAATAACACCGCAGTCCATTGCATTATAATGCAACATGACATAGGGTGGGTGCCTACTACCACCCTACTATTTTTGAATAGTACAACCTACGATCGTCCTGTTCGTGATTTGGAATTCTTTGTGATCCTGCAACATGTTAAACGTAACGCCAATCTCATGTACACTTAGGGCTCCTTAAATACCAACATTCTTGTTGAGAAACGATTTCTGCGAGCGGCGCTCAAGCATGTGGCATTATTGGCCCAATGAGTATACGAGGCTACTAAAACCGCTAAATTCAACCTGTGCAAGCTTCGATAATGTAGAGTCGAGTTCTAACGATACATGTTGTGCCTGGTGAAGACAGTTGGCTGGAATGTTGGACAATTTCTCAAAAATTTCCAAGATGCTGTTGAGTATCCAGTTTTTGAAATTGTGCGGTTTTTTTTAAAGTGTTTTCCGTTTCTGACATGCTTTTAAAGTAAATCC
>JAHWFP010272216.1:0-34849 GCA_023313725.1 Lithobius niger
TGACCCTGACAAAGTTTGGTCCAATCCATTGACCCTGACAAACTTTGGTCCAATCCATTGACCCTGACAAAGTTTGCGGTACTACAACAGTGTGCCTTACATTTGAGCTAATGCGTGTACCTTTCAACATATTTTGAAATACCTTATTTATTTACTTATACTGGGCTCTAATAATTGTCCCCTTATTAGACTGAAAATCACATAGGATTAAGTTCTGAACTTACATGAGAGGTTCCAGAAATTCTCATGCTTATTTTAGCATATTACTGTCTTTAAGACCTGATTAAAATATGTCTTAGTCTACGTGACACTGAATTCGTGTCTGCCCCATTATTTATGGCAACTTATTATAATTAAATTTCCATTTTCAACTTTGCAACAAATATTATTATATATTTTTTTTCAATTTATATCCCATTATTAATGGTGACTGTTTTAACTTTTACGGACGGCAAAGGGGGTGGGGAGGGATATTAGTTTCATACTCCATCATCACATGGCTAAGAACCACTTATCTTTTAATTTATCTTTGCATCACACTGGTTTTGACCCTTTCTTTCCATGTGTCTTCCCATCATCCACTTTGCTCTGCCATCCATGACACTTTTCATCTTTCTTAACCTCATTTTATTTCTGAAAGACATGAAAACATTTTCTTAAGTCCTACTGTTGTTACAAATTTGTAGTACATATCAAGTGTCAATATGCTTTTAAAAACAAAATATTTTATTCACAAAATCAATGTTTTTGATTTGTCTTGTTCTTGTTTGGAATTTAGGCTTGTATTTTCACTGCAGTGTGAAAGTGTGCTGTTTTTAGCTTGTAGGGTTGGGTAGCAATCCTTGCTTCCCATGGTCAAGGGTGAATAGTTTCGACCTACTTTTGGCCGTTCCTTTATCTGCTGATGGGTCTTGACGAGCCTGTGTCGCCCCACTGAAGGGGGAGGGGGCAATAATGTGAGAGTGGTCGGTGGGTTGAAAGGGTTCTGGGTCCAGCTCATTAGGCCTACCGCCCAGATCTGACCTGAAAATTTAGGTTTGTCGAGGTCGCGTAAACAATAGCTGGTGTTTACTAGGTGAGCAGAGGGGGTGGGCTGGTCCCTGGGTAAAGATGACCCTCAGTTTTCGTGACGTCAACCCTGAACTGTGCAACCATTGGCTTTTCACTTTTCACTTTCTGGGTCACATTTTAGACTCGTGAAATTTTGGTGGTTTTATCCTCACACGAAGTTATGTGCTTCCTCCAGTTTGACCACTTTTCGCTTTTGCTCTCCCAAACTTCTAAAAAAAAAATGGATTGTCCACCCAAACGTCCTCGTCTTGAGAAGAGTGCGTGTTCAAAAATGTTGCGAAGTATTAAGTACTTTGTTCGGCTTATGTCGAAAAACATTGTAGTGTTCCTCGTATGTGGTAGCCACTACGAGTTCTGTGAGAAGCTGCCTGCACTGTTTTCCACGTGTCCGCACAGGGAGTCTGGGGAGCCCGCCTTCGCTCCGATGCTACAGGGGGAGGACCCCCTAGACTACATATTTCGCCTTTACTTCCTTGAAGTTAATAAGGAAAACCCTGATAGGAATATATTTTCCGGGGAAACACCTCCGCCGGAAACAACCCTAGCTCAGCAGGTTAGGATCTCCAGACATTTCCTCAAGTGTAGTCCACTGTCCGGAGATTCCTGCCTCCATACCAGGTACCTGAGTTATCTACCGTTTCCGACAGACGCTGAGTCCTTCCCTGAATATTTGTAAAAGACTGAACACTGAGAACTTGTATGCACTCCGTCAACAGACGTTGGACTCCATGGCCATGCTGGAAGAGGATGGCCTTCCGGATCCCTTTCCGGAAATATTTCCGGAACTTCCACTGGAAGACATTTATGCCAACTTGCCTCCACTGCCGCCACTAGCCTCTGTAGCCGAAGTGAACGCAGGAGCGTCTGGCAGTGGTTTACAACACTGCCTTCATCCTGCTGCCTGCCATGACACCTGTCCTGTGTGCCACGATGGACGATATGGTAAGAATATTTCAATATTATTTTTGACTTGCAATTATTTTACATTTTGTTTCTATATTTATTTGAAATATACGTTTAAACATGTTTAATAACAGTTATTTGTAATTTTCACAGATTTAAATGTTAATTATGCTTTCAATTGGCAATTATTGCCTTACTTAAAATGTTTTTCAAGAAAATCATGTTTAAATGCAATATTTAAATTCAAATTTACATTATTGCTCCTTTTGGGAAAAAAAATCTAAATATATAGATATATGTATGCAAAATCTTATTGTTTTATTTGAAAAGAAAATACTTCCATGTTTAGTATGTATTTTTTCTTTCAAATATTTTAATTTAAAATCAATGGTTCTCAAAAGCAATGCAATTTGTCATTGCAAAATTTCATAGTTAATTTTGGTTGACTAGGCCGTATATTATGGCCGTCCGGGTAAGACTTAATTTTGAAAACGGACTTAAATCAACGTAATGTGATCTATATATTGTGCAATTATTGCTTATTCTTTTAACTTTTGAATTGCCTTAACAGGAATTTGTACAAATTGTCATACTGTATAGGTCTTAATATTCTGTTTTATAATTCATTTCCTTATGGATATAAAATTGAAATATTAAATTAATTTCAGTACACATTTTGAATTTTATGATTCATTAGTTATGGATGTAAAATTTTAAATGTTATCCTATACTCGTACAATTTGTCCACCTTCCATGTTGAAGCATGTATTTGAAAAATAATTATTTTACTATTTGTTCGGAACCTTCATTATTTCACCTGAATTTATGAAAATGAATGTTCTGCTACATTTCTGTTAAATACTCTTGGAAAAGAAATCCGTACTTAATTGCTTATTTATTCATAGTACCCTTTCGTTGTCCAAGAATGAGTTTTTCCTATCTTGGTCATATGGGTTGATATTCGTAAATTTAGACTGATTTTATGGAGGAAGGGGGGATAAATAATCTCTAGAATTTAATAATTCTTAACCAAAGTTTTAAATGACAATTTTACAATTTTGTGTGGTATAAAACATCAACACTGAAGTATCCGGCAACTATCCGCTTGGTTAACGAGTTTAACCTTGTAATTTTAATTTGTAAGCCATTAGCAGCAATGAGCGCGGCAGCGTGAACTAAGTGCTGGATGGTGAGGCTCTATGCGCGTAGGAGAAATTCCGCTGCACATTCGAACTCTCTCCAAAATAAAATAGCTTTCGATTAGGACATTTTGCCGCATATTTCTGCGTTGATATTTGTTTTGAATTTATTACTATTTTCAACGTTAATTTTCGTTATTAAAGGGGTGGGGGGGGGGAGAATATCACCCTTACTGGAAATAGTTAGCTATAATTATAGTACAATAATAATATTATTCAAGCTACCGCTTTGTTGCTTTGAACGTACTCCTCCCGTCTACAGGCCACAGTGATTTCCCTCCATATTGTTCTTATGAACATGAGAGAAATTAAAGATATGTCATGTTTCGCTATGTGTGAAATATTTTATGATTTCAATGAGCTTTGTACATGTCAATTTCACATGCATTTTATTATTTTATGAACGGAATATTAATCTGCTGTATTTGTTTTATTTAAGATGAACAAAATGATGATGATGATGGCGACGACTAAGGCAGTCTTTACCACCGTCGTATTCGACCCGCCGCTAAAATAAGCGGTGTGGCCGAATGTGTTTTCCGGGAACGGCTAGTGCCGTTTGTACATAAATTGTAAATAATTTCATTGCTTAATTTCGTGCATTTATGATCACAGATTTCTGAAAATTTTTTTTCAAAATTAGATTTTCTATTATTATGATTAGCTTGATTTAATTTTACAACTGTTAAGCTTTAAGCCACTATAAAATTTTAATTTCTTAATTGCATACTCTTACTTTGTATTTCAATTATTTGGCCATTACATTAAACCAATTTCTTAAATTCGTGATCACGATTTATTAATTAAAATTTTTCTATTTCAGGTATTTTATTTTTAATGTTCATTGTTCCGATTTTATTTCACTTATATGTTATTTTCATTAATTTTGATTCATTCATGCTTTTGTTTTGCTCCATAGTATTTTACTGTTTTACATTTAATTTGTTTTTAATTTTGATGCGTTTCAATATTTTGTCACTGTTAAACTGTATGTACATATGTTGAATTTACAATTTTCCTTATTTCAATTTTTTCCTTATTTTCATTGTTTTTTTGTTTTTTTTGCTGTGAATCAGATTTTGTATTGCTTGTTTTAATTTTGAGGTTGCAACATGTGTTTGTAACTATGTCCTATTTTACCTTTAAATTATCACTAGAAATGTTTTCATGCTGTGTATTTATGTTTGTACATATGGTTGTATATATGGTTTTAATTTGTGCTTTCTTGTTTTTAATTTGTCCTATTATATGTTGTTGGAAATGTATATTTTTTCGTATTTTCTGTTGTATGTTTGTACATTTCTTTTCGAATTTTTTTAATAGTATTTTCAAAACCAACTACGAGTTTTCCGTCACCATTTTTTCTACCTTACATTTTGAAACACAATTGACATAAGTTATTTACTGTTTTATGCCATGAAATATGTTTTATACTGCCAATTTGCAAATACTACGATAAATGAAAATGTGCCACTGACTGCGCGTAGCCTCCGAACTTTATCTTCAGGAAAACTAGTTCCATTTCTCCTCGCTTGGGTCCCCGCGTGCAGAGCGTGTGTGTGCTCTCCACGTAGACGCCGTGGTTTCTTTCTTCTCCGTTGGATATATAACTTTTTACTCATCGTCAACGTTTGCCTCTTCCAACTGCCGTCGCAGCCTAATTTCCGGTGTCCATTTACTACTACGAGTATTATAACCATGCATGGAACCAAACATGCTTTGTTAAGTTTGTAATCTATTTTACGGTATTTATTTTGTAAATAAGCGGCCGATTTTGGCTCGACGCGTTTGCGTTTCTTAGTTAGGCTTGTTTCGAAACTGCTAGCTGCATCGTCGGTTTCGGAAGGAGCAAATGTTGGCGGTTGAATCTCTGATAAATGATCTGTTGGGTCCTCCAACAACTGTCTATGTATTTTTGTAGTTTTATTTCAGCTTCCGTTAAAGTTCCGTTAAGCTGTTCAGAGAGTTCCAAGATCCGTAGGTCCATTGAAAGGAATAGGTTGGTTATTCGTTCTTAGGAACCATGGTCTTAAATTGTTGCGCGAACAACTTTAAGTGGGTCCAAGAAATGTACAATACGAACGATAACGTCATTTACGAATTCCATTATTCTGAATGGACCTGTCCATGCTCTAATTAATTTCTGAGAAAAGTGCTTAATTGGTAAGAAGTTGCGTAAAAGTACGTAATCGTCACCAAGAAAACGATAAGGGCGTGCCGTACGATCAAAAAAGTTTTGCTGTCTCTTAACTGCTTTCCAATTATGCGCTCGAGCAACTTCAAACGCTGCTTGAAGTCTACTCTCTAGACGAACTATAGTATGGTTACTATCGTAACAGATTCTTGGTGGTTCGAAAGCTACTGCACTCGGCAATCTGAATTCAGACCCATGATGTAGATAATGTGAACTAATTAACGTAGTTGAATTAGGGCATGCATTCAGACCTATCGTCACTAGTTCGAAATATTCACACCAATTTTCTGGACAACTAGCTGAGATTTTGCGTAAAACTGTCTCTAATCTCTTATTTGCTGCTTCTACGGATCCTCCTACCCACGATGTGTTAGGAGTGAAGTTTATCTGTTTAATCCCTTACCAGAAATTCATATAGGAATGTGAAATTTCCTTATAAGATCTTATACATCTTATAAGTCAAACCTACTTCCTATACGAATGCTTATAAGATACCTTATAAGAAGACTTTGTTGTATAGGATATTCATATAAGGTTTTGTTCTATAAGAATTCCTATAAGGAATCTTATAAGGTATTGTATAAGGTTTCTTCCTTTAAGATTTCCTATAAGGAATCTTATAAGGTTTCGTATAAGGTTTTGTCTTAAAAGAATTCCTATAAGGAATACTATAAGGCTTCGTATAAGGTTCTGTTTTATAAGAATACCTAGGAGAAATCGTATAAGGGTTCGTATAAGATTGTATCTTATTAGAATCCCAATAAGAATTCGTATAAGGTTTTGTATGAGGTTGCCTTACAAGCGTCGCTATAAGAAACTAGTGTTCCTATGTTTTCCTATAAGAGATTAATATTGAGTTAAATCGTAGATCTTGCTGAGAATGAGTATCTTTTGGTTTCGGTATTGCAAAAAATTACTGCACCTCAGAAAAATTTAATGTCCCCACCCATGTTGAAATCTTGTAGGATCCTGCGCGATTTTTTTTAGAAATGGAAGGTTCCTACATGGTGTAGCAAGATTTTACAAACCTGCCAAGATCTTGTACAAAATCCTGTAATTTTATCCTGCCTTTCAAGATATTGTCAAGACCTTATTAAATTTGGTATGATACTATTTACGATCCTAGTCAAGGGTAAGATTTTGCAGAAGTTCCTCTTCAAGTATCTTAACCTGGCAGGATCTTATGTACTAGATCTTATAACCATTTTCACATAAGCTTTGTAAGATCCTGCCAGTACGATATTTGAATAGGAACGTGCGCATCTTATAAGACACTGTAGACAGGCTAATACGATATTGCATTACAGAGAATTTTAATTTTTTTCTCAAACTTTTAGCTTAAAGTTTCTAATGTTAATTTATTGCACAATAAATGTTAGCTCATTAAAATGAGCAAACTTTGTTGTTGGTATATGTGTCGTATTACCGAGTTAGTTGCGCTTGACAGCAACCTACCAAGCCCTTTATGCATAAACGAGAAAGGACCTACAGCAGCAATTCATATATTTATTTAAAAATTATTAAAAAATTTAGGATTATTAAGGGAAGTAACAGGTTATAGTCTTTACTCAAAGACTATCTTCATCGAATTTATCAGGTTGGTGACTGAAAAGTGAACCTCGGACAAATCACAGCTAGCATTCATCACCTGGGTAGTGTGAGAGACTACCAACCTTCTTCAAGGGTTACGGGATCTATTATCAACATTATCTCGGCCTCCAAGATCTACGCAGGAGTCCCCTGTTCAAATCCCCAATCCCCCCCCCCTTAATAGACTTCATTCTCTTTCTAAAATATTGGTCCAAAATTGAGCTCTTGTTACACTTAACAAGAACACTTTGCTTCAGATAACACAAGGCCAAGGAAATGTATTACAAAAACTAACAAAAACAATAATGACTTTTTTTTTATCTGTAGGTTACTGCATTTTTAAATTATTATTCAAATATGACAGTTGTAAATAAAACGTACAAAGCACTTTTTTTTGGTCCACATCTGGTGGATAATTTTGGAAAAAAAATAAGTAAAATATGCACACACGGACAGCTCCTCAATACTGATTTTTATTCAGTTTGCTCACTTGGTCAATAATTAGTTACAGAAGTAGACTGAGAAGGCGGGGAATCTGCGATTGCCGAAAGGCCTCCAGCCCTAGTGGCTCGTCGGCTTCATGACCTAGGTTGGGTAGTAAAAGTGCCAAATGTATAGCTGTTTGCAGGGTAGAGTTAGTGTTTAAGAATGATGGTTAAAATTCGTTCCTAGCATCACGTCAGGAGCTTCATTGTCTTAAAATGTTTCGGCTTCCCCGGACCCGACTGGGAAAGTTTATAGCACTCGCCCAAAACCCCGGGCCAAAACTGACTAGCCGTTATCAAGAGCAACTCTCGATTTAATTTGTTAATTGGAAAGAAAAAAAAATAAACACCAGAAGTGGAAGGGGGCGGGGGGTAGATACCCTTGAGCAGTGATGCAGGGAAAAGGAAAGGGGGGGGGCTAAAGCTCAACCTCTAACGTGTTATCGTGCTAAATAAATTCCTCTCTGGAAGCAGGATGCGGTAGCGATATATACTGTAAAATGCTTCAGTTTCCGCCTGCTGGCGAAGCTAAACAGCACTCCCTCAGACCCCTAGCTGGCTTTTGTTCGGGACCCTCCGCAGATCCCCCTCCCCCAATCGAGTCATTCGAGGGCACCAACATTGCCCCAAAGTTAGAGTTTACAGTTCCCAAAATGGGAAGGGTGGTAACAACAATTCCCCAGACCCCCTGTCTGGCTTTGTTCACGCCCCCCTCGAAAGACTTTTTTCCCAGTCATTCAAGGAAAAAAAAAACCGCTGCTGACATTCTGCCCCAAAGTTGGGCCTGCATACGATACAATTAAAATTCAACCATATTTTCAAAAAGCAAATGTCTACATCTGTAATTACCCTCCCACCACCCTACCACCGGAAAAAAAAGTAACCATAAAAAAATTACGAAAATAAAAAGAGCCCACTTTTTCCTCCCACCATCACCTCTGTCAGAATTAGCTGTCGGAAATGCAAGCAGGCATGGGACCAACACCACACAACTATCCATAAAAGAGAAAAAAAACACTATAAAAAAAAGTCTTCAACATTGCGGCCCCAGCTATGATTTCACTGTCTGCGTGGCCCCTCCATGCAAAATTCCTGCATACTTCTGCCCATTGACTACAACAAAATTCACTTTCTCCCCTTCCACCAACCTTAATGCTGATGCTACTCAACGTAAACAGATCGCTAAGCAGCATCAGACAGCAGGTTTTAAGTTGTAATTTATTTTACTTTTTATTAACTCACTAAAATTAAGCTTTTTATTTGTTAATTCTTGCGCATTTTTGTTAAAAATTCGTAGCCTAGTGTGCTATCAGCTGTTGTGTCAACGAATCTGATTGCTTGAAATGATGGTCATGTGACTCGTAGCTGCCCAATCCCAGCTCTCTTTGCTTTCAAACTTAAGAGGCGGCTTCTTCCAAGATGGCGTCAACCGTGATCCAAGCTTGTGATTTGTGCTCTGTGTGTTTCTGAAGTTTCCAAGTTTTCTATTGCAATATAAATGTGATCCGAATATGGAAAGATGTATAAACGTCTGGTGATCAACAACGAACACTTCGATGAGCGTACAAACGTTGTTTGTGGTATGAAACCGTAGAAGTAGAAAGGGAATTTGCATGCATCATCGATGCAGCGGTAACGTCTTTGACCTTGAAAATGAAAGCATGGAGAAGCAGCCAAATCGCACGGCCGTGGCTGGGTGTTAGCGTGTGTAAGTTGGGATGAACGAAATTGTGGATCTATGCACGTACAAACGCACTCTGATCATAATGCTCTGATCTACGTGACCGACGATGATTCCTGTTTGTTTCATTTAACAATGTAATTCCTTAGAATTACTGTGAGCTTATGCTAACTACCTACATCTTTGTAATCTAAACTGGACAAACTTTACACAACTTCATTAATTCTTGGTAGGCTAGTACGAACGTTTTAGTGATAAAACTGTGCATCTTTTAATAAGATTCCAACATTTCCCTGTTAGTTGGTGATATTCGTGTCTAAGATAATTCATAAAATGTAACTTAACGGTTTTCATATGTAGAAATGAAAGATAATTCTGAGTTCAGGCTGGTGTCAGTTTTTTTTTAAATCGTTTAGCATAACAGTTCTTAAAAAGTTTGGTTCCACGTTTTCAAGGTTCGTAATAATACCGATTTCGTATAGTTTTAGGTGTTGGATAAAATTCTCGGTTGTTAGATGTGTGCGGATCAACCCTTTTTATTTTTCATGGTTGCTGTAAAGTTGTTTTTTCCCATAATTCCACCAAAAATTGAACGATTTAACACCATTTAACCATTTACACCGTTTAACAGTCTTTTCGATCACCTCCGAATGATGCTAATTTAAAATTGAGTGCTCAAATGGTTCTCACGTTATTCAATGAAAACCACAACTCTGCCCCCAAAAAGAAGGACATCCACAAAATCACTACAACTGGGCCATATACAGCAATCCCTTGCAATTTTTTACATTAAGATTTGAACGTTTTTTGTCCATTAAAACAGGAAGTAACTTTAGAAAAAATAAATAATAAAAAAAAAGTGTGGTGACCTTGTCCCCTTTGGAAGAGGTAAATGTCTGACCAGCAAAACTTTTTTTCTGTGCCCGTCGATCATAGCTTTGAAAGCTAATAATGCTTGAAAATTTAAATTGGTGCCTTGAATAATTTTCATGGATTGTTTCTATTAATGTAAATCATTTTGAAGTAGCCTAATCATGATCCTTGGCCAAAATTTGCACTTAGGCACACATGTAGCCTCCTAGCATAATTGAGTTTTGCTGATTTCAGGCCTTGCATGTTTTCTTCCTGTTTAGTTTGTTGTAGGTATATTTTAGTGATTTTCCAATATGGAAGAAGGCCCAAGTGTTAAAATTTGTTCTAAAATTTACAAAAAAAAAAACATTTAAAAAAAATGCTACAAAAAAATACTGCAACAAATTTTAAAAAGTTAGAAAAATGGAACCAAGCTACCATTTTTAGATTTTAAAGGCTCATTTTACTTGGTACAATTCAAATTATGAAGAAGCACTGTTACACTTTACCAAACAGTCCTTCAAACCTTGTGTGGTTTAGGGCGAATTTTCGACAGTTTGTATTTTGGTTTTCCAAAACTCTCTTCGTTAGGCCGATTCGTCTACAAACTTTTCCAAACTTATGCCGACATGCCACTAACAACAAGTCTGCATAAGTTTGGAAAAAGTTCGTAGACGAATCGGCCTGATGAAGAGAGGAGATTTTGGAAAACCAAAATACAAACTGTCGAAAATTCGCCCTAAACAACACGTGGTTTGAATGACTGTTTGGTAAAGTGTAACAGTGTTTCTTTAAAACATTTTTAGATTGTGTGATTGTGTTAAATGTCACTATTTGCATAGGTTTTTCAAAATATACGCAGGATCGACGCTCAAGCCTAATATAAAACAATCATGTGGTAACACATGAATGTTTTATCTTGGATTTGAGTGTCTGTCCTGCCTAGATTTGAAACTGCAATTGTAAAAAAAAATAAAAAAGCATAGGGCCATTAAAAAAATGATTGGTTCTCAGGCCCCCCTGCACCGATTTTTTTTCACTTGAAATCAAAAGAAATGACGCAGCAAAAGTAGCAGTTACAGATCAAAATTGGTCTTTGGGTGAGGCATGAATAAAATGTCATATCTTTGTGGACACATGGTAAGCAGATTTACGAGGTAGTGGTGTTCTTTATTTTAGCCTACTCAAAATAAAAAATAGTTTCCGAAAGCAAATAGGGCCGAAAAATAAAAATATAATTCTGCCCGCACACATTTCTTAAGAAAAGGCCTGAGAACCAACTTTCGTATTTATAGTGGCCTAACAAAACTAAATTTTGGTGGGGGGGCGGGCCCCCCAACAGAAAATATCAATACTGCCTGTGTACCATATTTCACTATCACATCAGGTTAGGAGGAAAAAGTGTTTTAGTGCAGGATGAATATTCAGCGGTGCGGTCACTCATGCAAAATCTACCAAAGTGTCTAGTATCCAGAATGTAAAATTGTCTGATCGGAATGTAAAATAGTCTGATGAAAAGCAAATTTTTAGGTGAAAGTGTACAACAAATTACACGATTTGTCTGATTTTGTCTGATGACAAGAGATTTTGTCGGGTATCCTAGATACCAGGATACGGTAGATTTTGCATGCACGGGTGCGGTAGTCAACTGTCGACAATTTTAAACTTGTATCAACAGCGGTAGGCTACACAAGTTTGATAAAAGTTTTGGGGGATAAAAGAAAAAAATAATATTGGACCACATCAACACTAAGAGTGTCAACTTGAACAATTTTGATCCTTGATCATTTAAGGTACCAACACGTCAACCTTCACAAATAAAAATAAGGTGTTAATCACCAGGTGGCCAGGAAATATGGAAATTAGCTTGCCACTGCCGGAAATCTAGTCATCGAAAAAGTTACAGCAATTTTTTTTTGCTATTTCAGGCTTCCTCATTTATTGCGTTTTAATTATCCAGTTTGGAATTGATACTGGTGTTAGACTAAAATATTAATTGATTAAGCTTACCTAAAGATATCAGTACCAATATCTTCTGCAAATTTTCGACTGTCAATACTCTGGAGATACTGGGGCTCAGACGACAATCTTCTTCAGGCAAACAAAGTAAATCACATCACTATGTGTGTCATCATGGCTGAGCGGTGAGAGAGCTCAGCCTGGTTACTGGAGGTTTGTTAATCTGGTCGAACCTTTGGACATGGGACCTTAGCAAAGTCCCCGCCAGGACTGCTGGCCAGGGTAGCGTGAGAGTCTACCATGCTCCTTCAGCAGCTATGGGAACTATTCTGCCAAATTCTGTACAATCTTTCGGCCCCTACGATGATCGGAGATTTCCCGGATCGAATCCCTGGGTTGGCACCTCCCTTTACCAGATATGTCTTCTTCTCTAAAAAGTCTGGCAATGTTCAAAATTGAGCCGGTTCAGCCACACAAGCATTAAATTACTTAAGGCTCAAAAAGAAATTAAAAACAATATATTAAAAAATGTCATGTTCTGTTCGATCGTCGTTACAATCAAACAGAACATGACATAGTGACGTTATTTTTCTGCGGTTGCCTGAAGAAGACCGTCGTCTAAAACTCAAACATCTCCAGGGTATTGACAGTCCAAAATTTGCCGAAGATCTTGGTACTGATATCTTTATTTATTTGTTGTGCGTAGCTGTGCTATGAAGATGATTCCCATATTTCAAAGTAAGTGCTACTACATTTTTAGATTAACTGATTAACCCTTAAATTCTGAATGCAATGCCACAAACGTTTGTTTCTATCTATCCTATTCCAGAGACAGCCTCTGATAATTTGAGGCTTGGGATTCACAGTCACCATTTTGGCGAGTATACCCTTACTAAAGTCACCATCTTTCGAATAGTCCTATTCCTCTATTTGGCGTCTGGTAACCAACACTGGTGAAGCGTGCCACAGGTGCTTCTGAACAAAATGTGTAAATTTGCAATATTTTGTCTTAGAGATAGCCCAATCTTCATCAATGTTGCTCACTACTTGCCAAATGGCGACCAAATTTTGGCAAGGAGTAAGTTAGCTTTGGTCCCTACTTACCAAAATGGCGACTGCAGTAACATTATTTATTACTTTACACCCAACCCTCTCCAATGTCGGTCACCACTCACCATTTGGCGAATGTAAATCAGTAGTTGGCGACCTGAAATAAGGCTTACTCGCCAAAATGGCGACTAGCAATAGAGAATGACACTGAAAGAGCGATATTTCGGGAACCGTACAAGTTAGAGACGAACGGTTTGCGGCGGTATGCTCAGATTTATAAGGGCTACGTAGCTGCTTTATCTTTATTAATACTGGTTAAAGAGAATTTTACAATTTCGTAATTGCATGAATTAGAAAAACCATGCATCGTGCACGATGTCATTGGTATGTGGCGAGTAGAAATTGTGAAATGGCGAGTGCTTTGTAAGGTCTATTGGCCAAGTGACGACTGCTATTGGCTTCACATTCGAGAGGGTTGTTTACACATAACTAAAATTTAGATGCCATTTTAGTACCGTAAGGCATGAAACATTCAGTGCTGTTTTTCTTGCCCCTTTAAAGTAAGTTGCCGCAAGTGTTAAAATCTGCTGCAAACATGCTTGCTGTAGTTATTGTAGTGATATGAATAAACAAAATGGCTACAGCGCATATATACTATAGCTAATTCTATTTATTTATATCACTACAAAACCTAAGCATCTAAAATTTGCAGACAATTTTAACAAGCTAAATTATTATTACCTATTTAATTGTAATAGCTTTACTTATAAGATCTAATAAGAATAGCTTATAAGACTAGGATAGGAATCTCATAAGAATAAACTATAACATCCTATAAGAACATCTTATAAGCTGCCGTAGGAATATCCGATCAGTTCCCGTAAGAATAACCCATAAGGCCCTCTAAGAATGTCTTATAAGATCCCACACGAACATCCTATAAGATCCCATAAGAACATCATATAAGATCCCATAAAAACATCCTATAAGATCCGATAAGGACATCCTATAAGATCCAATAAGGACATCCTATAAGATCCTATAAGAACATCTTATAAGATCCAATAGAGCATCATATACGATCGTATAAGACTAACTTATAAGATCTTATAAGAATAACGTACAAGATCTCATCATACTAGCTTATATGATCTGATAAGTATGCACTTTACAATCTAATAAGAAGTTTGTATAAGATGTATAGGAATTCTTATAGACATATGTCCCACTGTCCTATAAGATTCTTATTAGATTTTCTTTTAAGACATCTAATAGGAATTTCTGGTAAGGGTATATTGAACAAATTTGCCAATCTTGCCACAATAGCATTATTTATCTCCGATCCGTTGTCTCCCCTTAGTTGCACTGGTGCTCCATATCTAGCAATAAGATGAGAGAACAATTTATTAGCTATAGTTTCAGCCTTCTTATCGGGAATTCCGACTGTAATTACATAACGACTGAAATAGTCAATTAGGGTCATTATATAAACGTTGTTATGAACGCTTCTGTTCAAAGGTCCGATGAGATCCAGGCTCCAAGAGTAACCTGGTCTCTGTAGAGGTTGGTAAGCTCTTAACTAAGCCTTAAATGGCTTGGTAGGTCTAACGTAAGCTTGACTTACTTGATTAAGTCTTAACGTAGTGAGTGATGTCGTCATACATCTTAGGCCAATAACAATGTAGTACTATTAAATCTCTAGTTCTTTGAGATCCGCGATGTCCGGCAGCTGGTGTTGAATGGTAATCTATAATACAACAATTGCATAGAGATTTTGGTATACACATCTGTGCTAGGTTATGCATCCGACCTTTAGAAGGGTCAGCTAGTCGAATTCTATACAGAATTCCGTCAGTCGTTGTAAAAGATATTTCTTTTACTTGAAGCGTCGATCAGATCCTCTGAGGACTGATTTTTAAGGCATTTTGTGATGTCGCCTAGGTATAGGTCGTTTCTCTGTTCTGCCGCTAGGTGTTGTCGTGTCCAGTCAGGAAACTGACTGCCTAGCGCAGCGACTGGTTATCTATACGAGAACGTGCATCGGAAACCGCTAGAAGTCGGCCTGATTTATGACGCAATATGAATTCATATTCACGCAATTGAAGTAAAATTCTTTCTAATTTGGGGGGAGGAGGGACGAAGCACAATAAAGATAGCAAATTGCTAAATGATCGCTTGTTAAGAAAAACATCTTACCTAGTAAATATCAATGAAGTGAATCGAGACAATGGATAATTGCTAAAAATTTCCCTCGTTGTAGTTGTTGCTTTCCTTTCCGCCTCCGTAAGGGTTCGGGAAGTGTAGGCTAGAGGATAGTTTATTCCTCCATGGTACTGAGACAAACAACCTCCGACCGCTACACCGCTAGCGTTCGTTTCTAGGAAAAAGGGTTTAGAGAAGTCCGGGTGCTTTAATGTTGCAGCTTTTACCATAGCCTGCTTTAGTTGCTGAAACGCTGTTTCCTCTTCTGAGCCCCATATGAATTTACAGTTTTCCTTGCGAGTTTAGACAAAACCTGTGACATCTCTGCGAATGAAGAGATGTGTCTTCTATAGAAATTTACCATACCAAGAACAGTACGAAATTGTTTTGGTGTTTTAGGCGTAGGATACAGTTACATAGGCTTTGTTTTATCACTATCGGGTTTTATCCCGTTCTCATCTAACACAAAACCTAAGAATTTGACTTTCTTTCGAGCAAATTCGCATTTTTCAATGCTGAGTTTCAGTCCGGAACGAGCGACTAGTTCTAGCGCTCGATTCACGTGACTGATGTGGGTTTTAAGATCTGGACTACTCAGGTGACAATCGTCAAGATAGACGATACAATAGGCTCCTAGCACGTCTGCGAATATTTGTTGTGCGCAGAACTGGAAGTGAGCTGGCGCTGTCTTAAGGCCCATTGGGAGCCGGTTAAAGAAATAGGTTTTAGAATTCGCTGAGAAACATGTTTTAGCTTTAGCTGATTCGGCTAACTTAAGCTGGTAAAATCCGAACTTAAAAGTCTAGACGTGTAAAATACTTAGGGCCACTTAGGTGCGCCATGCTTTCCGTCACAGTTGGTATTGGTACACTTACAGATTCAACAACAGAATTGAGTTCTCTTAAATCTACGACTACTCGATAACCAGTTGGCCTTCTCTTAATCATGAGACATGGAGAGAGCCATCCGGATTTTCCTTCTTTGATTATACCTACTCTTTGCATTTCGTCAAGATATTTATCTAATAATTCACGTTGATGAAAGGGAACTCGATACATCTCGGAACTTATTGGCTGAGAATTATACCCGTATCTATAGAAACTTCATATCCCTCATAACATCCAAGATCAAAATCGTTTTTGGAAAATGAATCCTGATGAATTTGTAACATATCTAGGAATTCTTCAGTTTCTTCCTTATTTAAATCAGGAAATACAAATTTATGTTTCATCAAATTCCATTCCGCATCGAGTTCTTCTTTCGATTTAGGCTTGGTAGGGTCAGCTAGTACCCTAGCTCTCTTCCGATGAGCTTTCACTCTGTTTAGCTTGCAAATGAGAATCTTGATAGGCTTTGCAGTTTGAGCTACCTCATTAGGACTTAGGTTCTGGGTTGTCTCATTGGGACTTGGATTTGGAGCTACCTCATTGGGACTTGGGGAATGAGCTGTCTCATTGGGACTTGTGGTGGGTAAGTTTGCGTTTACCGAATCTACGGAAGTTTCATCCTCGTAATCTATAATAGCCGTTGTGTACGTGCCTAGTATTGTACCTGATTTTAATTCTACGTCGTAAGCATTAAAATTAATACACATTACTGGAATAATACCTGTGGAAGTTGTATTAACAAGACTGTGAGCCAAACGTACAGGAAATTCGCCGTTTTCGGGTTCGAACGCTCTTGTTTGGATTTCGGGATATGGAAAATGCAAAATTCCGGTTATTATGGACTCACAATTTGGTGGAATTACCTCGTCTCGTAATAAAGAGACTGTGACATCTATGAGTTGTTATTTAGGCATACAATTCCATGTAGATTTAGGGTTATCCTCTCCTTCTTCGTCTGTAGCTACGTTAAGCGTGGCTACGTAAATATGATTAGGCTTGTAATTATCTCTATTTATTATTTCCTCATTTTGGTTATAAGCAACACGAGCTAACTCTGGTAATGCTGACATTTGGAATTTTAAATCACCAATGCTTAAAACATTATCAGGACAATTTAATACTAATGCATCTGATTTATTTGACAGAAAATCGTATCCTAATAACACTGAAATGTTACCAAAAGAACCATCCGGTACGATAACAAATTCCTGATTTCTGGAAAATTCACATTTCTCTATAGTAGTTACTATTTTCCTATCCGTTTTGATTTGTTTATTTCCTACACCAAGTAAACTTAACGGTGTCGGCATCGTAAGCATAGTACACTTTACACTAAAATTTCTAAGCATACGTTGTGCTGCTATATTAGTGATTAGCGAAAGTGATGACCCAGTGTCCAATAAACATATCTCTGGTCTATTTCCAACATCAAAGACTAAATGGACGAGAATATCTAACCTTAGGGTTATTTAGAACTGTGTTTACGTGAACCGTGTTCGTGTTAATCTCCGTTTGCTCTGAGTCAAGCGATGCTTCGTTTTGGTTTTCGTTTGCTTTAATAATGTCAATCTCAGACGCTAGATGGTGCTCTGGCTCTGTGTACCATCTATTGCCTATTTGAGCTGAAATGCTCGTAAGCAAGTTTCCTCGCTCGCTCAGCTTTTGGTGCTTCGCTGGTGAGAGATTGTGCTTGCCCGTACTTTTGCTGTCCCAAAACATTAAACAAATAGTAGGTTCGGTGACCCCTATAACTGTTGGAATTCGAATTTTTCAATCTTTCTGCGCTGTGTGCGAGATGCCTATAGTTATCTGAAAGCATTTTAACTCCGTCTTTGTAAAATGTGTCGCTCGTGTGCTTAAATTGGACTGTGCGTTCACTGCCTAATAAAGCAATAACTATTGGTTTATTTTTTCATAGGATTTAACTCTGTGTGAAAGTTAGTGGAATCTAATCCGTCCTCGAATAACGTTACGATTACCGAATCACAAGTTAGGTCGTACTTATCGTTAACCGTTTCTAAAGCTTCTGTGAATTCACTTACGACATTTCGATTACTCTGAATCGATCTTACAACATGTTTTGAAGGAACTTTACCAAAATATGACGCTAAACGTGGTAATGCTAATGTACGATCTGGTAAAGAAAGTTTCTGTTGATACCATTCTGCATCGGAATACAGTTTAGGCATTAATTTGTTCGCTACGTCATTTGAAAACAAAGGAATACACTTCACCTTCAACATGTGAGTACTAGTTACTTCATTATTTTGGTTAACAGATGTTTGGGCTTGAACTGAGCTGACGTGTGGAGTTTGATTGTCACTGATGTTCTAACTGAGCGTTTACTTGACCTGAATCCCTGTCGATATTCAGGCTACTAGCTCGTTTTTTGAACCATTATCACCCTTATTAGAATTGCTTCCCTGGTTTACTTCAATAGCGTGTTGTGAACTGATTTTGGTTACTGTTATTATTTTGCCTTTGCCGATTTTGTCTACCGTAGTTATTGTTACTGCCATTATTTTGGTTTTGCTGGTCACCTAAGTTGTTATACCCGTTATTAGTTTGAAATGCATAAGGGTTGTTATTTTTCTTGTTAAACTGAAATGAATCCCTGTTTCCAAATCCGGAAAAATAGTTTCCGCGTTTTCCACGGTTATTTCCCCTGTATCTGTTACCTCCGCGACCGCCTCTACCTCTAAATTATTTTTATTTCTAGGCGAGTTGTCGGACGTGGCCCAACGTTCCTCGTTACGTTGCCTACAACGTTGCACGTTTTCGCTTTCAGTTTGGCATTCATTTTTGAAATGCCCGCAGCCTAAACATCGATAGCACTGTTTAGTTGCGAGTAATTTAGGGTTAACAGCACTAACTTTAGCCTAGTTTATTTTTGGTTTGGCGTTGTTTAGTTTAGTTATCCCTTTCCCTAACGAGTTTATTTTGTCAAGCATTGTGCCGAAAGCAAGGTTATTTACTTCCGTGTTTGAGGTTTGTTTATCTACTGCAGCTTCGGTTGACTGAGCGGATTTAGGGTTAGTGTTGTTACCTTGATAACCTGCCAAAACTGAATGCTTGTAAATAGCTGCGTTGTACATGTTACGAAATGAAGTGTGCATTTGTGAAGTAATATGTGCTTCAATCTCTGGTGGCATTGCGTGCAGAAAAGCTAAACGCATACCATCATCCTTAGCTATTTGTTTAAATTCCCTTTGAGCTGGGGTATCTGAAGGTTTAATTCTCTAAAGTTGTGAAGCCATTTTCTCTAACCTGGCTGAAAATGCTTCGATAGTTTCACCTTCGTTTAAACGAATGGTGTGAAACAAGTATGGGGTTATAACTTCACCTCCGCAACCAAATCTATCAACTAAAATTTCCTTAAATGCTGACCAGCTCTGAGATTTAGCAATGTGGGGATTCATAGCTAGAAAAATCGCTACTTCTCCCGTGCATTTGCTGCATGCAACTGAAATCAGCTCGTTATCTTTTAACGTAGGATCAAGGGTGCGTACATTTTCTACCATTAACGAAAATGTGAAAATGTCTAGTGAATTGTCACCTGAGAAAGGCAAAATTGCTTTCTTGGATGCCCGTAATTCTTCCCAAAGTCTAGATTTTTCATGTGGATCCCTATTTTGAATGATGTGAAATGACTCCGCAATTGTTTTAACACTTCGAGTTGATTTTAACTTGCTAGCCTAACGTTATCATTATTTGCTTGCAAACATGTAGCCAAAGTATGGTCTAAAATTCTTTGAACCAAATGTTCATCTACGCCGTTTGACTATTGTCCGTTACTATGATTTGGCGTAACATTTAACGGTGTATGATTATCCAGTGGAATTTGAGAATTTACTACTACATTTGGGGTGAGTGGAACCTGAGACTGATTTTGTGATTGAGCATTTAACGGTATTTGAACGTTAACTGGCATTTGAGCATTATTTTGCGTTTGGGAATGCGATGGCACATGAGGGTTTAGTGGTACCGTTAGATTTAATGGAACGTTTGAATTTAACTGCACATTTGGGTTTAACTGAACCTGAGCACTCAATGGTATTTGGGAGTTATTTGAGGTTACCTGAGAATTATTTGGCACCTGAGAATCCCGTGATACACGGTTATCATGTGGGGATATAGAACGCATTCTACCTCTAGAATTACCTCTATTTCGATTTGACCTATTTGCTGAACTCGTCTAAGTGGTGGTAAATTTAATGCATCATTTACATCATCTATAGTATCAATAGTGTAGTCTGATTCTGAATCAGATACGTCTGGAGTGGTGTTGGGATTATCCAGAATTCACTGAACCGGCAGTGAATTCTACAAAATCAAGGCGATTTGTGGGTTTTCTAATTGGTCTACCCCTTGAAGAAACCTGCCCAGTGCCTTTAGCACGATTTTGTCTAGTTTTAGGCATGTTTTAAAACTAGATTCTAACCCAATATTTAGTTACAAGTCTTATTTTAACTCAATATTCCGAATTAGTACACACAAAAAAATCACTGCAATCCACAAGTTAAACACTGAAAATCCCTTTAAATATGGAAAATAACAAGCTTATATAGCAGCTAACACACTGATAAGGGCAATAATTTGGTGTAGATCATGAAACACTGCCACAAATAATTTTTCCCTATGGTGGAAAGTAAACTAGATCAAATAACACTTGATTTAGGGAATTTATAGGCCTAAATCAGTCAAAATTGCTTAAAATGTCCAATTTCTGGTTTAAAAAAAGATTATATGGGTCCTTTAAAATGTACTTAGCCTTTAAACATACATAATACGCAATACTGAACGTATTCTGCAATAGCCAATATGCCAATTTGTTATTTACCACAAAATAAACACTAAAATCCAACAAAATCAACACTGTTGTCTTTCAACAAAACTTGTCAACGCTATGCCTCGTGAAGGTAGGCTACTAAAATTTTCCTGCAATCTTAATGCAAAACTGTTTGTAACCAACTAGCAATCTTTAAATTTCAAACAACGATCATTGGTTTCCCTTGAAAAAATTATTTTCAACCTGAATTCCAAGTTTAAACACAATAAAATTGCCAATTATTTGAAATAATGACCCTTTTTTTAAATTGGTTCAAACACAACTGAAATGTTTTGGAAAATATTTCTACTGTTTTTATCTCCGGAAAATTTTGAATCGTACTTATGAAGACCATTGTAATGATCTATTCTAGTGAGCAATTGTCCTAAAATAAACCAATGTTGTCAGGATGGATCAGTTGTATTTAACCTAAGTATAACACATGAATATGGCACTTGAAAAGGGAGGCATAATGATAAGCAATAATTCAATAATATTTTGGGCCTTTAATCTACTCTCCTTTGTACAAAATATGGACTACACTGGTCAATAATCGAATTATAAGGATTGTATTTCGAGATCGGTTTGGTTACATTAAATCAACAATAGTTGGCAATTGGCATTCTTACTTTGGTTGCATTTGGAATAATTCCCAATAAAGGATAATTAATAATGGTCGGCGTTAAAGGATTAAGCACTCGGCTTACTATCAATCAAGTACAACAATATTGTTGTTAATGATACGGAATGATACTTAGCTCCTGTGAAGCTCCGTCGTAGCTGACGTTCGTTACTCGGCTTCCCGTCTCCCGGCACTGTACGTCGGGTGCGCGGCACGGCTCAAGGCATCCGTGAACTGCAGGACTAAGAGAATGGTGGCAACGTGTTAACCCTTAAAAGTTGAATGATAATGCCGCATTCCTGAAGTCCGCTTAAATACTAGTGCGTTATCGCTTAGCAATCTATTTGATTGATTAGTGTACTGAATAGAAATTGCGTGTCTTGACAGTTGCAGGTCCTAAAAGTAATTTAGGTACCGTTGCGCTTGTCATTCATTGTATTGTCGCTTTCGAAGCGCATCAGCTGATTCTTGGTATTGTGCGCTTGAGTAGCTCGCCGCGTTAATGAACTGTCACCTGCAGATCTTTGTGCAATAATTTAACTGTTGTGATTAGGATCGTGTTTGATCATGGATGACGTTCCAAACTAATTGGAACCTTCTGGAAATTCTACGCTTTGCTGATTGAGTCGTAAATAATGTCGTAGTTAGAAATGCCATCTCCTCAACTTAACAATAGCTGTAATTACGCTGGTTCAATTTACAAAGGAATGTACACAGTTCCGGTCTTCTTTGAAACAGGCCCCTTCTGTATATTAGTCGCTGGAGCCATTTTTGGTCTAGCATGAGTAATATTTGATTCATGCATTTAATAAATGTATGATATTTATGAAATTATGCATATAATTAATTAGCTGTATTGTTTCTGTAATGAAAAATAATTACGCTTAATTAACCCTTAACAAAAGGCGAAACCTTTTATTCAGTTTGTCCAAAAGAACTTTAGGTGTGTTGGAGAAAAGAGTCCACATTTTGAAATCGACAAGCTCCCTTTTCATTTTGTCCCCCTTGATTCAGGGTAATATTTCCCCACACCCATTTTCGTACAAAAAATTTTTGTTAAACAAAAGGGCAAAACCTTTTCCCACCAAAAAGGGAGTATTAATTTTTTTTACTACCATAAAATGTAAAAAAAGAACTTCTTAAGTGGCCCCCAGCCAGTTGGCCCACCGGCCAATGGCCGTTGGGGCACTATTGCCAGTCTGCCCCTGTTGCAGAGAGTTAGGCCTTAGGCAGTTTCTCTTTGCATACTTAAGAGTAACACGGGACTCTTACTAAAAACCCAGCTTTAAATGTTTTAAAAACTAAAAAATTTTTTCTCTCTCTAACTCGTTGTAAACGGTAACAGTTTTCACCAACTACTTTAGTAACAATGAAGCAGTTAGGCCTTCAGTGACGGAGCTCTGTTAGCTTGCAGGTAGTGGGGTGTTGGATTACTAAAAAGTATTGCAGGATACTTGCTTTTTATGTAAAGTTCTGGTAGGACAAACAAACTTTGATTCAATTCAAAATTCGATTGCTTTCTCTGTGAAGTAAATTATTGCCGATTTATTGTAAATCTTGGGAGTTTAATATTGTTGATTTTTATTGAAACTCGAACTGCTTTAATGTAAAGCCTACTGTCTTTTAAAGTTTCACTCAAACTTATAAGTCTGAAGTTTTTATGTAAACTATCCTGAACATTCATGTAATTTAAATGTAAATAATAAGTTGTCATTAAACCAAGAGTAAATGCCAATGTTTTTATTATTTGTCGATTAATAGCAGGTTTGTAGCGCTAGTCAATTAACTGCCCTAGAACCAGGATTCGCTATTAAACCCACCTGGTGCCAGCCGTAACCATTATTGGAGATATAGTAAATAGTTAGCATGCTCAGGCATCCGAGTTCCCTACTCCCGGTCTGTACAGAGCAGGCTTGTTTTCCGCGAAAGTAAAAACAGCCACCCAATTACTATAAAAACCGCTAGAAGAGTACACCAGACGCAGTGCAAGATTGAGAGCACCTTGGAACCAGTCTACACCGCTCCAATTCCGATTTGGATCATTGTGTTGAGTCGGACGACAGCAGCCGTCGGATTGAAAACCAGGGGTTCCCCTGGAAGCGGAGTAGTACAGAGCCTAAATACTAGTGGAAGTGTCCAATGGTTCCCCCTTTCACCCGGTCCGGTACCGAGGAATGCGGGGAACCGATGGGAAGACGGAATCGTGAATCCGCCCGTAGATATGGACTGGAATCGTCATAGCAGCAGACAGTCGCGAGAAGAGTCGTGGTGGACGAATTGTGGTTGCCAAAGGGCCCAGGCTGGATGCTGGGGCCCGGTTCCGGCCCAGCAGTCGTGGTCGCCAAACAATGGTGGGATCGATGCAGCAGTCGAGAAGGCTTACTACCATTACAAGAAAACACACAGCCTGGAGGGAGCAGGCGGATAAGTGGCGTGGTCCTAACAGGAATCGTCGACAATAGGACCCAGTGATGAATGAAGCGTCTATCCCTGTTTACAAAGGTTCGTTTATTGTGCAGGTAATGCTGTTGGAGAGATGCCAGGAACGTAACCGAAGGTGGAGCGACTGTCGCTGGAACGAACCGCCGGGTGACTTCACAGGGAATGCGGTAATGAAGGCCGGGAATATTGCAGAAGGTGGCTTAAGTGGCTGCCGAGTCTGAAGGGAACGGACAACCGGGGAACGGCAGTTCATTGTCCGGGGTGATCAGGTAATCCTGGGCTGTGGAACCGTGTAGCCCGTCCGTCGCTGTCCAGATCCCAAAGGTGGAGGAGCAGTGACTATATAGTTCGTTGGGAACCGAGACGGAACCGTGGCAGGCGACCGCGTTTCTTTTGGTAGGAACGCAGTAACGCTGTGGACGACCGGAATGGTCCGAAGACCAGGGAACCGGAATCATCCGCAGAGTGATGTAAACAGCACACACCGTGAAGAAGAAAGATGTTAACTGTGGAAGGGAGAAATCGGGATTACTGGAACAGAAACACCAACAAGAAGGCAGGTGAGGAAAGAAGGTGAACCTGTCCTTCCTGTGGTGGTTCCCATGTCCGTGCCATAGCGGAAAGTGGGACCAGACTGAGTATTGGGGAAGATCGAGGAACGTGGGCCAGAGTGCAGATGAGGAACCTCTACCCAAGGTGATGGGTAGATAAGGAAGAGCCGCCGAACTGCTCTGTCTAAGCATATAAATGACAGAGGTTGCGCAGGAGAATGTGCAGTAGGGTGATGATGCGGAGGGATATCTTCAGGCAGAAACCGCAAAAGAGTGTTCCAATAGGTATTGCCAACGGGGCGAGCACGGCGGATCCTTGATGTGAATGGCCGAATTACAACTATGCAGAATTGTATAAATGAAGGAGGCTGCGCAGCAACATGCACAGTGGGGTCGTGATGTTGTTGGGATGAAGAGGTCTGCATTTGTGACGGATCGAGGTCTGGTAGGAGGTGCGCGTGGAATGTGATGCTGCCATTCCGCTGGTGCGAATGCCTCCTTCCTCCCCCCCCGGTCACAGGCCAAGGCGGGGATCGAGGGGTAACAGGAGGAATGTGCATTCTAGAGATGTCTGGCGGAGCAATGTCCAATGGATGCCGTCTAGGCGGATTTATGATAAAGACGGTTGCTGTTAAACGAAACTGAGTCGTGTCAAGGAACCGAGGGCGTCAAGGAACCAAAGGCATGGTTGCCAGTTGAATCGTTGCTATGATCCGTGCGAAGGGAGGATCGGGAATCTAATGGGTATTGATTCTTGTGTGGAAGTAGACGACAGTTCCCCCCCCCCACCCTCCCCTTTCCCCAGGTACGGACCGAGGGTTGCTGGGGAGGTGAGGGAAAAAAGGCGGAACGTTAAACCGCTGGAGGAAGGAGACCGGAATCGATAAGTTGCAACTCAACATCAATAGACGGCAAGGGGACAGGAACCGTTACAGAATCGTGGCAGGCGACCGCGTTCCTGTTGACAAGAACGCCGTGGATGGCCGGAACGGCCGAGGATCAGGGAACCGGAATCGACGATGGGGAGCTCAAGACTGTCACGACGACGTGAACGCCCTAGGAGAAATGATGCCGAACGGACGGCTGCGCCGTTATTATATAGACGACCCAAACCTGCGCATGCGCAGAAGGTACAAGTCCGGCTGGGATACGAGCTCCAAAAGCTTCTAGGGAATCAACCAAGCTCTGAAGGAGGAAACCCTATTTGAAAAACAGGTAATATATATTTTCGTCGACAATTAAAAATGCCAGTTGCTCGGCGAAGCTGAACGATAGTAGCCACCCATGAAGTCGTAACGCTTGGTGGTTCGGGTGTAGGATCGTTCCTTTGCAATGGGACAGGAGGTCCAGTTGGCTCGGTAGGCGGCGAGGGGAATCCGCCAGGAGACTGAGAAGCAACGGGAACCAATTCGGTGCGATTAGGAGGAATCGACCCTGAGAGTTGGCGATTTTGACAAGAGGTTCAGGAGCAAGGCGGGGGGGAAGGCGCATATGGTTGGTTCCAATCTAGTGTCAATGCATCTACGGCCCAAGCTCGGGGATCTGGTAGTGGACTGACAAATAGGGGAAGCCTGGCATTGTACTTCGTGGTAAAGAGGTCGACCATCGACCGATTCCACAGGTGGAATAGGCTGGAACAAATGGTTGAGTGTAGAGTCCATTCGCTGGTGGGTGGTTTCCGGTGAGAAAGGGAATCGGCATTCACATTCAGTGGTCCCGGAATGTGGAGTCGCAAAAGACAGACACGGAGGTGAATGCATAGTTGACAAATTTAAAAGGTGATGTGATGGAGGAATAGAGAGTGTGTTTCACCTCTTTTCCAGAGGTAAGCAACAGCTGTTGTGTTGTCCACGCGGACTTGTACTATGCGTCCTGTAACATGATCTTGGCAATGTTGGAGTCCTAGAAAGACTGCTTGGAGTTCTAAATGATCGATGTGCTCCGTCGTAACATTCGGCCATGTGCCAGAGATGGTGAGGCTGTCGATGTGGGCTCCCCATCCTGTCTAAGATGCATCTGTGAACAGGTGAATTTGTGGGAACGGTTCGTGAAGGGGAACCGTGGCCATTAGGTTGAGGATGTCCATCCACCATGTGAAGGTTTTGGTGGGGAAGGAACGATTGAGTCTTCAAGGTGGTAGGTTTATGGCTGTCTGTGGGTTGCCCCAAAGGGCGGAACGGTAACGGTCGAGCCATCCACCTGCCGCGACGAGAGCATAACTTGAATAGGTCGAAGAATACTAATAGGAAGATGAAGGCTTGGGTGGGCTGAACACGATATTTTGGAAAGTTTATGCCTAGCCTCAGGCGATGAAAAAAAGAGACACAACGGCGTGTAAATTGTCGGAAAGTGTCAAAGGATCGGGTGACGAAGGAGACAGTCGTCGAGAAAGGCATGGATATGAATGCCTTACTGGTGGAGATGGGCAAGAACTGGGCGTGGTTTACGACCATGGTAAAGATGCGTAGGCAGTGTTCAGGCCGAATGGAAGGCAGAGGAACTATACGGAGTATACGGTTCCGTAGAGTAGAGACCGGAATAGGTGGCGGACAGATGCATGAAGCGGGATGTGAAGGTATGCGTCCGCGATATCCAGGGAGACCGTCCAGTCTTTGGGTCGTAAAGAGTATCAGATGGAAGATAGCGTTTCCATTTGAAAGTGCGGATTGAGAAGAAACTGATTTAGAGGATTCAAATTGAAAATGAGACGGGTTCCGCCTGATTTTTTCCCGCAAAGAAAGATGCTGCTGTAGAAACTTGGGATGAACGGAGATAACACAACACGAATTGCTTCTTTTTGAAGGAGGATAGTGATTTCTTTTGGAAGCGGAATGTGGGCTGGAGCTTCCAGTTCCCAAGGTGGGTTTTGCACCGTGGGTTTTCGTGAAAACTTTGGCTTGACGCCGTTTAAAATAATTGAGAGAATCATAGGATCGGAGGTCACCTTCTGCCAAGCTTTGGTATGGAACCGAAGACAACCACCCACTTCTTGTGGGGGAGGTAGAATGTCACTAATTGTCACGTCCCCTGGTGCGGGAACGAGAGGAGGATCTTTGTCTCCTGTCTGGGGTGGAGGAATGGCCCAGGGAATGACCACGTCTACGTCTCTGGGATCGGGATGGAAAGGGCGACACGGAACGAAGAGGCGGAGGTGGAGTTGGGTCTGGTATTTTGGTATTATTCCAATCGCCCTTAGGTGGATCTGGCTTGGGAGTCGGGGTGGAACGTTGACGACAAATTTGGCAATTCCTGTTATAACGAGGATTCGAGAGATGTCCAAATGTGGGGCCACCTTGGGGATTAGTCCTGGGAACAGGGATTCCGATTCATGGATCGATTGATTCCGGAGAAGATGGTGGGTGGAATTGTGGAGATTTGGTGCAGTGTTTAAGGCTACTTCTCGCAGGAGTGTGGAAAGAAAAAGAGCCCTAGTAAACCAGTTCATGGCATGGTAGGTTAAGAAGCAACTTTTCCTAAAGACTTGATTAATGAGGAACGTTAGTTGACGAGTAGAGTCTTTCACAAAGTGCGTTGGCTGCAGTACTGAGAAGATCGGCTTGGGATGCAGCACGGAGACCAAGCCAGTCGTTGTCGCGTAGGACAAAAATGGGAACCACGGCCCGGCGAGGGAGGTAGAGCTATTACAACTCGTTGTCAGCAGTCAGAAACAGGGTTCGTACCAGTGCTTACAAACCTTATAAGTCGTTACTAGCGGAGTCGCTCACTTCGCTCGCTCATTCCGCGTCGTCTCGCTGCGCTCGAAAAGCTTTCATTCTGCTACTCTTATTTATGCTGCTCACAGACATTCCACATCTAAACCGATCAAGCAAATGATCAGAGTGCAGTGCGAGTTTTTCACAAAGCTTCAGTTTATAAACCAATTCACTAAACACAAAACGGATTCGCCGTTAGGAAACCATCCCCCTTCTGCCATGCGGCTAAACTGCCAATAGTTAATATACTATACTATACTATACTACTACTACTATACTACTACTATACTATACCATACTATACAATACCTACCAAGCTCTCATAGTAATCGTTTCATTAGAAGTTTTGTTCAGGTTAGCTTGCCCTAGTTTTTCATGGCCGTGACTACAGTCAGCACGAGACATTAATTTGGTGATACTGTAAGGACGTTCTACCAGTGTCTGGCATGGCGGAGTACAAAGTGGGTATTACGTATGTACTGAATATTATAATATACATAATATGCCTAAATATGTACAGTAGAAGGCATATTTAGGTGGACAAGCATGACGCAGTCTGATTCAACGCAACCCTTTTTTGTCCGCGAATTGTGTAGTATTTATTACTTGTTAACATCGCGTAGTTTTTTTTCTTGTTCTAAAAGACACTGGGAACAGAGCTAAGAGCAAACTATTGTGACGACTGTTTCGTGACTTTTATGTCGTTATCTGGGATATAACTTGAAATTGAAGACAATTTTCAATATAACCCAACCGAAAATAACTATAAAAAATTAGACCTATAATGGTGTCCTTTACTACCGCTTCATGAAAAACTAAATTTTACGCAAGTGGGCAGCAGAACTTCTCAGAGAGATCTGGAGTGCTTGACTTTTGGTACTTACAAATCTTTACAAGTCCTCGAAAAAAGTCCTTACAAGTCCTTGAAAACCATTCAGCCGAAATGGTACGAACCCTGCAGAAATTTCGACTGAGCATAGGTGTCAAAGTTTCTTGGGTTGGCCGTTCCTTCTCCAATGGGACGGAAGAAGTAATTCTCACGGCCTGATCAAGGTGGAGGTGGATCCTTATCCAGTTCTAGGGGCGATCCGTTGCCAAGGAGGGCGCCACTGGTCCCTAGTAGTGTGGTAAGAAGCGTTGTGGATTGTCCCAATAATGGTGGTTGATGCGGGAATTGGTCACGGAGACCAAAGCCAAAGCCAGTTGCGAGGCCTCGGTTCTTGGATACCGGGTCTGAGTTGGGGGAGGGTTTGTACAGGAAGCAGTCCGGGATGATTCCTTCGACTGTTTTGAACAATTCAGGGAGCGGAATCTCTGAAGGATCAGGATCCCCTTGGAACGGGGGGTCAGGTAGGTCCGATATAGATGGGTCCGGGGAGTAGTAGGAATCGATCTACGCTTGCGGGAGGTTTAGGCGGAATCGGCAGCGGAACCGGCATAATGGGATGCGGATCGACAGGTGCGTTTGAAGGGCCTGCTTCGTCTGTGGAGGTTCGGTGTCGTTTAGGGACCGAAGCTAGCCAGGATTACGTGTACTCTGATACAGGTAGTTTGTATTGAAAGTTCCGAAGGGAGGAATCCATCATGTCGTGTACTTGAGATGAAGTGAGTGGTTCATCGGTCCTCCGGGTAGCAGATTGTCCCGTCACCAAACGTTGGGAGGAATGAGAGGATAAATCAAGAGGCTGTAGTTGCGGACCGACGAAGGAGGCCAACCTGGCAGCGATCTTCCGGGCCTTAAGTTGAAGCTTGAGACAAGCATAACGTTTCTTAGTGCGAGAAAGTTCCTCGGAGAGGGATCACAGATCCTGTACCGGAGGAGGTTGGCTGCAGGGAATCGGGGACGTAGCTGCGGTTTCGCAAGCTATGGGAAGCGAAGGTTCGGAAAGGGAATGGATTCGAAGGCGTAACTAGGTGTTCCAAAGAATCCTGGTCCGTAGTTAAGTTCGAGGATCTCGACGTTGTCCGATACAGGTGGAACCTGTGGAGATGCGGAACGAGGAGTGCGGGATAGGGAACCGTCCGTGGGGGTTCCTTTCGTTCGCGGCATCGGAACCGAGGTTACCGTAGGAATCGAGCGAGAAGAAAAGGTAAGCAAAGCCACTCCGCTTCGACTTTTATATGAAGGAGGCGGCGCCGTAGGTAGCAACACGGCAGGACATCTTCGATTTAATTTCTCTAGATTGAACAGCATTTTGAGAAGGACAATGCTATAAAAGAGGTAATGATATTTTCAAGGCAACTAGAAATAAGTTTATAATTTCTCAGCAGAGAAAAGTTTTGAGGTAGACGGACATTTTTCATGGCATTTGCGATGGTCAGATAAAAAAAAAATATCGTACTAAAATGTCTGTATCCAACATGTATGTGAGGTTAAGTGCCGTTTGACAGACCCTCCTATTAACACAACTAAGCTAGTGTTAGGCTTTATGCCTAAAAAAAATGGCAAGAAATAAATACATATGTACAGAGTTTTGGAATTACGGCGACCGGAAGTTGTGAGTGCTACGGCTCAGTTTTAACACTTTTTCAAATGGCTGTAGTGGAAGAACAGAAGGAATTTTAGAGTTCTGTTTCCGTAGGAATAAAGCTTGGATGCAGGGCTATTAAGCCATGAAAACTGGGGTCGATTTGATCCATAATTTCCAGAGAAATCCTTGACAGAACACCGAGGTCTTTTGGAGGATAGGGGAGGGGGGACTTGAAGTGAGAACTTTAAGAAAAAAAGTGTTTGCTGCAGAACAATGGTGTTTCGCCGAGGTTTTTAATAGTTGGAGTCCGGGTATCCTCTCCAATCTTGTTTTTTTTTTTGGGTAAACCAACTTTACACGGTCGCAAACTTGTTGCACAATATAAAGAACAAGTTGAGAGATGATCTGTCGGCAAAAAGTTTTTCTGAGTAAATAAGTATGGAAATTACCCACAGCATGTATAATCACTAAAATCTAGGGATATATAATATGCAAGTGGATAACGCCATGTATCTGGCTCTAACATCTGCCTAAAGCAATATTCGAAGCATCCATTTCTAAATATAACGATTTTGAGAAATCCCAATGTTTTAATGTGGTTGCTTGCGCCAAAGCTGTTCTCAAATTTCTGAAGGCCTTGTCTGCTGTGCTATCCAAAATAAACGTACAATTATTTCTCGTCAATCGCCTAAGCGGAACAGCGATTTTTGCGAATTCAGGGATGTACCTGTGGCAACCCGCTGCGCCAAGAAATTCGCGAACCTTTTTAGGTTTAGTAGTCACTTAGTAATTCTCCGAGTATTTTCCCCGGTATTTTATTCTATTGTAAATATTTTATTCTATTGTAAAGAATGACCAGCAAAAAGCAGCGGTTCCTTGAACTTTGCCCAAAAATAAAACTTGGACATATGGGGTGGAGGGGGGGGGGGGAGCAGGAGACTTGTAGTTGGACATACAACTTTGCATGGTTCAAACCATGTCTCTGAACTTTTACTGGACTGTTATCCTTCATTCCAGAAATTTTTTTAATGAAGCCATCACAGGTGCCCTAAATGATGGTAAATATGTGGGTTTAATCCTAACTGATCAACAAAAAGCGTTTGATGCGATTTCTAGGGCTATCTTAATAAAAAAAAAACTTCAAAAGTATGGATTTAGAGGTAAAATACTGAATATTTTAAAAGATTATCTTTCAAATCGAGGAAGTATTACAAAAATTGGAAATAGCTACAGTGATAAACTTACTAATAATTCTGGCGTGTCTCAGTGATCTGTATTGGGACCTATACTTTTTCTGTTACATATTAATGACCTAGCACATGATATAAACCTTGTTCTTTTTGCCGATGACGTGAGTAAACTAGAAATGGACTATAATTACCAAAACATGATAAATAAGTTACAGACTAGTTTTAACAAAATTCAACACTGGTGCATAAACAACGAAGTTTATATTAGTGAAGATAAAACTGTCCAATCAGATATTAAACCACCACACGTCAACATTGAAGATAATTTACAAATAAAACTATAACATGACAAAAATGAACCTAAAACTACATTTACATTAAAAAAGCAACTTCAGCAAAATATTTAGGAATAAAAAAATTGATAACCACTGGAAATTTGATAAACATGTAGCAACAATCATTAAAAAAATTAACCAAATGATGCCAAAGTTTTACCATTTAAAAAATATAATTAGTACAAAAAACAAAAAAAAACTAATTTATAATGCACTAATTGAATCAGTAATAAGATAAGGAATTGAAATTTACGAAAAAGCTAAAAAAAAAACAGTATTACTGAGACTACAGAAAGTACAAAACAAAATAATAAGAATATTGCTCCAGAATAGCAAAAAAATAAAAACTGCCCACCTCATAAAAGAAAATAGTATATTGAATATGAATGGAATAATTATGTATGTGACACTAATTAAAAACTATTTTAAACTAAAAAGGGAACACGAAACTGTGAAACAAAACTCCAAACTTAGATGCACAAAACTAAAAACACCTCTATGGAGAAACTACTATGGCAAAATGAGGCAGGAATTTTATTGCAAATTTATTTTAATCAACTACCTGAAACATTAAAATGTATAAATATTTGTTGTAAAGTAAAAAGTGAATTACGAAATTATTAAATAAACTAATAGTAGGGCGGCTTAGCACTATAATCGTGCACTTTGTGATACAAATGATACAATCATCACGAATGATGGTATTAATATACAAAACAAGATAAGCTATGGAACCACACTGCATTTCACATGCTGACGTCATAAATTCAAAATAGCGGCCGGAAAAATACAGTTTTTTGGCTATAACTCCTTAACCGTCAACAAATCAAAAGCACAATGTGAAGCGAAAACGTTCAGCACACAATTCTGGATGGACAAGGTGGTAATCATTTTTTACGTTAAAACAACCCTTGAACCACAAAATCGTATTTAAAGTATATTACCCTTATTTAGCGCAAACGCTCTTTTTTTCAATGGGTTGTTCTAGGGATATTTGTGTTCAAAATGCTCTTGCGAGCCCTGTAATTGCACGATATGGACAAGCTAAGGATTTTCTGAAAGGTGGGGATCTATTCTTTCCATCAATCCTGACCGAAATTGTTTAACTTAGATACGGACCGTTCTACGCTGATTTAAAGGTGAAGAAATAACGGCGTTGTGGCGAAAGTGTATGGTGATTTTCGAATTCACAGTGCTCTTGCGACCCTCTAATAGCCCGAAATGGACAAGCTAAGGATTTTCTGAAAGGTGGGGATCTATTCTTTCCATCAATCCTAACCGAAATTGTTTAACTTAGATACGGACCGTTCTACGCTCATTTAAAGGTGAAGAGATAACGGCGTTGTAGCAAAAGTGTATGGTGATTTTCGAATTCACAGTGCTGTTGCGACCCCTCCAATAGCCCAAAATGGACAAGATAAGGATTTTCTGAATGGTGGGGATCTATTCTTTCCATCAATCCTAACCGAAATTGTTTAACTTAGATAGGGACCATTCTACGCTCATTTAATGGTGAAGAGATAACGGCGTGGTGCAAAAGCGTATTGTGATTTTGTGCGTATTGTGCTCTTTTCGTGTGATTGTGAGAATAAGCGTTGATATAAGGTGATTTTTCAACTTTGAAATGAATTTTCACAGTAGACCATGTGACATTTTCAATGCTCTGATAGACCGAAATGGACAAGCTTAGGATATTATGAAAGGTGTGGATCGATTCTTTCCATCAATCCTAACCGAAATTGTTTAGCTTACGTACAAATACAAATATACGCATTCCAATCGTACTTTGAATTTCGAAGTAGCCAATACACCAATTACAGCTACACCTTACAATAGGCGTAGGACGGTCCCTATCTAAGTTAAACAATTTCGGTTAGGATTGCTGTCCATTTCGGGTTTTAAAGGGGTCGCAAGAGCACTGTGAATTCGAAAATCACCATACGCTTTCGCCACTAAGCCGTTATCTCTTCACCGTTAAATGAGCACAGAACGGTCCCTATCTACGTTTAACAATTTCGGTTAGGATTGATGGAAAGAATAGATCCCCACCTTTCAGAAAATCCTAAGCTTGTCCATTTTGGGCTATTAGAGGGGTCGCAAGAGCACTGTGAGTTCGAAAATCACCATACGCTTTCGCCACTACGCCGTTATCTCTTCACCGTTACATAAGCGCAGAACGGTCCCTATCTAAGTAAAACAATTTCGGTTAGGATTGATGGAAAGAATAGATCCCACCTTTCAGAATATCCTTAGCTTATCCATTTCGGGTTATTAGAGGGGTCGCAACAGTACTGTAAATTCGAAAATCACCATACGCTTTCACCACAGTGCCGTTATCTCTTACCTTTAAATGAGCGTAGAACGGTGCGTATCTAAGTTAAACAATTTCGGTTAGAATTGATGGAAAGAATAGATCCCCACCTTTCAGAAAATCCTAAGCTTGTCCATTCTGGCCTATTATAGGGGTCGCAAGAGCACTGTAAATTCGAAAATCACCATACGCTTTCGCCACTATGCCATTATCTCTTCACCTTCAAATGAGCGTAGAACGGTCCCTATCTAAGTTAAACAATTTCAGTTAGGATTGATGGAAAGAATAGATCCCCACCTTTCATAAAATCCTA
>JAHWFP010272217.1:0-13600 GCA_023313725.1 Lithobius niger
GAAGCCATCTGTTTGTGGGAAAAATCTGTTGAAATTAGTATACAATTTTTAACAGATTTTTCCATAAACAGAGGACTTCAATTATATGTTCATCTCCTGCTTCCATATAAATAAAACTTCATTTCCAATTTATTTTTCCTTTGCAATGTCAAAGGAAAGATCATATTTTGAAACTATACATCAGCTAGCTACATCACACTTGGGGGATCAGTTTGAAGCAAGCCAAACGAAATGGAAGAAGAGGGCAAATCCGTTATATCTATCAACCATTTTAATTACACAAAAAAGGTCTGTAGTGCCAAAAATTGAGTAAAGCAATGACATCAACTGAAGGAAGCTCCTGACTGTTCGGGTAGATCAGTTTGCTAGCCCTCATACTTTGTTTCTTCAAAGGTTTTGCTTTGGGGTCAGGGTGGTCAGACCTTGGAATGTTCTACCTGAAGGTCAGATGTGTGCCCCTTGGTATTTTTAAACGTAACCTGTCCCTGTGGTCTTTGCTGGCTTTCATGTTCTATTTTGTCTAAAGTCCATCTGGACTTTCACCGTGCTTTTTATTTATACCATTTATACCTTTATACCATTTATCAGTAGGCTCGTCAAATATTTTAATACCATAGGTACTTGTTCAGGGTGATCTGCCCGTGTAAAGTTTGCCTCCGTACCATAGTGCATTGATTGACATAAATGGAAAGAGGCTGAATACGCTGCAGTGTCTAGCAGTGCCCCGCGGCCAGTTTTCTCAGCTGCTGCCCCACATTTACCCTCGGATGAACAATCCCCCCGTGGACCTTTAGTTCTGGAAGATGCTCAGAAGACTTCCAGCTGGCCTCGAGGTCCCTTATTCATTGGTAGACGCATCTTCGTACTGCGGGGCTTTTTGGTCGGGAGAGCCTGCAGCAGGCTTCGTCTCAGCTGACATTCTGTGTTGATGGTTGATGTTGACATGAGACGCTACCCAACCAAATAAACTGAAGCAGTGGCACACTCCTATAAAAACTACGATGCGGCCAAGGATAGCCCAGATTGTAGAGTGGTTATGTCTTACTTAATCACCAGTTCACTTGTGCTACTGAGTGGAAGATATTACTGAGCGACACTATCACATAACGTTGACAGGTAAATGTATTGGCCCGAGGGGAGTGGAAAACTAATAAAAATGCCCAAACCAGTAGCAATTTTTTTTAATGAATTAACGACTTCCATGCGACAAGTCGAACTAAAATAATTAAAAATTACCTAGGCTGTAACTTACCCATTGCTTTGGTTTCTTCACGTTTGGCATTAAGAATGGAAAACTTGAATTTCGCTCTAACTTCACTTTTATTACATGAGACTAGGAGTAGATATAGTGATAGATAATCTTTACTTTCTTCATCTAATCCTTTGGGATTCACACGGAGGCACCTGCAAAAAAAAATATCGATATTGTTAAAAACCTCCATTTTTCTGCCCTGCAACATACCAATAAGAATTAGACCAATTGCTTATCGTTCAACATAACAAGGTCTCGAGCTTATTACGCTCACTGCTGCACTGCACAAATTGTAATAGTACACGATATCAAACATCCCAATATAGAAATTTGCACATTACCCCTAAATAGCCCTACAGGGTCCTCCACAAGTAGTGTTTAGCAAAATTATATCAGAAAAAATTTGCTTGGACAGCAGATTTTTTTGGAACAATGTTTTCTAGTGTATTTTGAACATCTCCAGAGCCTTTCGACTTGGTTTTCCGAAATTTAGGCTTTGCAGAACTTTGCCGTACAACAGTTTTTAACGTTAACATTAAAGTAAACCACAGCCTCCTGTTTTATTAAAAAAAAATATGTCTTATACCACAATTTTGATTTTCCTAAGATTACGAAACAAAGTTCAGGAGACAAAATACGTACAATTCCAGAAAGAAAAAATACTATTACCAGTATTCCTTACGATTACCAGTATTCGCAATAGTATTTTCTTCCTGGAATTGTGCGTATTTTCTCCCATGAACTTTGTTTTCATAATCGTAATCTTCACAGAGTAAAATCCGCTACGAATTTTCAATGATTTTCCTACGTAATACTGATTATTTCTACATAATTTTCCAGCAAGAGTTTCTTTTTTTGGCCCCGATACTTATGTTTTTGAGAAGTATACGGTTTTTGACACAAAATGAGCGTAAGCTACAGCTTTCATTTTTATGAAACCTGGTCTTATTAAAAAAATAAAATTATCATGTACCTTGATAATTAGCCTCTGTAAGTGTGTACCTCAAATAAAAATTATGAAACTGAAGTTTGACTACTTTGATAGCTAATTAGGTGGGAGGGGGATCTCTGGGAACCCCCTGTTGGCCACCAAAGTTACAAAAATACGTCGGCCTTTTTAGGGTTACCTAACTGCCTTTCTGGTAAAGTTTAAAAGTTACATCCACTATGAAGTGATGGGTTTTAACTGATAACGGTACGCAGGATAGGGTCACACAATTCTACCAGAATGAATCCTATTGCCAGCATCAGCCGAGTATTTGGTGAACTCTGCAAGATGTGCCAACGCAGCACAGTTAACATTAAACTTAAGAACACACAATAATTACTAAGGGACTCGTCCTTAATTTCTTAAGGTTTTAGTCCAATTACAAAAAAAGAAAGCTTATGATAGTGTGAAATACAATTGTCTGCAGACCTTAAAACCCATGTGCGACATTAATCAGATTTCGTCCCATCCATCCTACGTAAGCCCACTTTTAAATTTAAGGAAGAAACTGGCCTTAGTTACACCACACGTAAACAGTAGGTTTTTTTTTTTTTTTTTTTTTTTTGTCCCTTAATAAGATTCGGATATATGCTCCAATACCTTTGTACGGTGTAAAGGGACGAAATTATTCGTATGCACAGGAAAACGGACAGTTTTGTGGAAGTACAAAACTGCACACAAGTTGAAATTCTCATAACAGACATGGACTGCACCATTTCATACAGCTTGATCGTTCTTTTAAAAAATTACGTTACTCTTTCTCAGTTTAGCTCTAATTTTTCAACTTTTGGTGTAGGTCTTTCAGTTGAAGTAGTTTTAGTACAACTCAATTTAACACTTGAGTGAAGAAAACAGCTAAACTGCGGTACACGCCGGCTTAATGGTTACAGCACGTTACATTGTTTGGCTCGACTTTCACTTTGTGCACTCCTGAAAACTAGTTTTGCACACCCAGCAACCACTCTTTGGGAACAAATCTGATTTGGTTTAGAATTTTGAATTAGACCCCTGCGATGAGGTTACCGCCATATAACCAGTACAGAGCAAAAAAACAGCCGGTACATTGTTGTTACGGACTCTTTGTTTCAAGAGTGAATTCGTGTACGAATTCAAATTTCGTTTAAGAGTTTTGAACAGCCATTTCCCAAGTGTTTACAGTTAACAGAAGTGGCAGCCCAAAAAAGGATAAATGCTAACAATACATTCCATAGAAAGTCGTCGTTCCTATCGAAGACTAAGAGTGCCGTTGTAAACAACAAAAATGGTTCCAAGCCAGTATTACAGCAATGGGCTCATCAAGTATGTACAAATTTGGACAACTGCTAAACCTCTTAAAAGTAATGCAGAATCATGACGGATCGTACAGAGCACCACTGACAGTATGTGTGAAGTCGAAGAAGTACAAATACAAGCCCGTGTCGGCTGATTATCGTCAAGTTCTAGCGTGTCATTTACATTTTGTCAAATTAATTAATTGTGTATCCCTAGGTTTTAAATTGTAGTTAAGTATCGACTTTTCGAGGTATCGTAGCTTATCACTACTGCAAGACTTTCAAATAAGAAATTATCCACGGTTTGTACTACTTATTCCACATACAACAGCTAGCCTAGATGCAAATTTTTTTTCAAAGAAAATTAAAAAAAAAAAATACTTCAATAAACTTTGTTTGGCAACGATACAGCTGAAGCAGTAGTTATTAGCAATAACTTGGCATCTGTACATACTCTTAAGCGTGGTGCACCCCCTTTTTTAGTAGTAAACCCTCCATTTTAGCACGACATAGAACTAAAGGGCGTTTGCTGGGGTGCAAAGATTTAACAGTTCACATGTGCAGCCAATAGTCTAACATGTGCAAATAATGCTCGCTGTAGGCTTTTCTACTGAAAGCGCCACTACCAGTAGAAACTACAAGTGAAGCTTAAACCATTTCTAGTGTCCATCCTTCACTAGCTGTTAACGCAATGGCTAACATGAATTGTTGACACACAAGACTGCAAACAATAGAAAAATGTAATATAACAATGCCAATTGGCAGCCAAAATGCAAACTGTACGAGTAGTGCAAATTATTTGCAACTTTTAACGTACAATTTGCACTCATTCAATAAAATCTCACATACTTCAAATATACTCAAACGGTACAAAAAAAAATTATAAAGTCAACATCTTTCAGCATTTACTGCCAGGAAGAAACGGTTCATTGCTGTTCTCAAACAGTAACGGGAGCGTTGATAATGGAAATACAATAGGCAAAGGCTGTTCAAATTACTAACCTATCAAATGCAGAAATGGAAGAGTTGTAATTTTGAAACAAAGACGTTTGTACTTTTAACTTCAGTTAGGCTTACATTTGTTTTTTGGGTTGTTTTCAAGTTAACGTTTTCAAGATTTTTGACAATGGAACAAAACTAAATTATATTTAAAAGTAAAAATTATATATTTTAAAGATTTTTAATGTATAAAAATAAAATATAAATTAAAAGAATAAAATCTGTGCACAACACCCAGTAATACGAAGTACAGCAAGAAGAGTGTTTACACAACGCTAACTTTTGCCCTAACTTACCATTTTAATTTGTCATTAGCCCCGGCTGAAAATGTGGAACTCTTCAAAACTTCGCCCATTTCTTCCCGGCAGAAGCTGAAGTTATTTATTGTCCACATATAAGAGAACTTGACAACTTTCACCTGAAAATGCGCAAACATAAATCACTTTATAGAAAAGCCAAACTCACCATTTTAGTCTGTCATTAACCCCAGCTGAAAAGGCAGAACTCTTCAACAAGTCACCCATCTTGTCTTCACAGAAACTGAATTTATTGATAGTCCACTTGTAAGAACATTTCACTACTACTACCTGCAAGAAGGAAAATTTAATTGGGAGGCTGTTCAGCTAAGAAATTGGCATGGTTTCTTTGTTACCCAAGGTTAACCCTTCCCTACCGAATTAAGTCTGATGATTTTTTTCCGTGATAGTTAGGTCAGTCGTGTGATTCGAACCGGCAATCACTTGGTTTGGAGACTGGGACGCTGATCACTAGGCTGTTGTTGCTCGCTTTACTCAGGGTCTCCGGGGCCCCTTCACAAAGCTGGCGGCATGCCTGGGGATTTTACTTCCTTCCAATCCTGTAGCTGTGCAAGTTTGTGTACTCCGTGAGGGCAAGGGTTAAAGTGACGTCGATGTTGGACCTCAAGTTAACCTATATTCTCTGATCTTAAGTCTGTCGTATTCTACACCACTAAAGCTTCCCCCCCCCCCCTAAAAAAAAACCGATCGAATAGACGATTTTCGGCAATTGTTCATTTTAAACATGTTAGCAGTGCGGTATTCATGTTTGTTTTTTTAACGTTTAGTTCGATTTTCTTGGCAACCTCAGAAGGGGTCAAGTCAGGGATGGAGCCATCCACTTACAGGCACGAAAATCACCGCTGGTTGAAAACGAGGAAAAAGATGGAAAGCAGCCAGGTTTGTTGGTTTTTTAATTTATTTTTAGGAAACTTGGTAAGCTAGGAAAACGAGGAAATCAGCTGAAAAGAAGAAAGCTTTCATCCCTACACTTACGACATAGTACCTTATAACATAGGCTTTCACAGAAATAACAATACAACCGGACCTGTGACCTTCGCTACGAATACGCTGAAATCTACCTAAACGCTATGATAAAATCGCACCCCCTATATAATCCAGTAGTAAATAATTTTAAAGTAGGAACTAGGCAGGTCATTCCAAAACCTAACGAAACTGTTAGCAAAAAAAGTTGCTGCTGGCATTTAACATTAGCTTTGTTGACTATTTAAACCAACTTAATGGAATAGGCTACACGTAAGTGTTGATTGTTAAAAAAAAAAAAGTTTAACTCATCATTCTAACTTAGCATCAAGTGACAACAACAACAAAGGTGTGTTTCATTTGGAGAGGTGAATTTGTTACTTAGGTGGTAGAATCAATCCAAAAGAGTAAGCACACGTTTTGGCATGAAGAAATGATTATTTTTATTACCAAAAAAAAAAAAAACATGTTTGCAAAGATTCTTTTATGGCTCTCTAGGGCTAAGAATCTAAAAGTGAAACTGCTGAAATCGCCGAAACTGACTTTAAACCTAAAAATAGCTACCGTACGCAGTGTGAAGGACATATTCCTTCGAAAGTATTAAACTTACAAATTTTCCAGTTTACAGTGCGTTGCTTTGTACCTCATATTTGTGCACTAAAGAACAGTGGAGGTAAGCATATCACCCTGACGTCATTTACCACAACAACCCACCTTTAAAAAAAAATCACCTTTTACAGGCAGTCGTTTAGGGGCATAGACCAATGGTTTATATTCTGCCTTAAGACAAAAGATGGCCAAATTGCCACGGCTCATTAGAAAGTCTGAAGGTCGCTTTATAAGCGTGGCCTTCGGCAGGACACCACCACCACCAACTCCACTACCACCACACCTCTTCATACAGCAGTTAAGAGAAAGGTAAGCAGGCACCACGGGCAAGGTCACCCTTTACACAGGTGGTCAAAGACCAGGATACGCAACCGAGAATCCTCCAACTTTTGTCTGTCTGCTAAAACAATTTATTTTAGCCTACCTACTAATGGGTAGGGAGGGGACCAACAGACCAAGGTTACATAACTTCCACGTTCCCTCAACTGAAGAGAGAAGTGAGGAGGGGCGGAGAGCGTAACTAAAGACAACTTGCTGCTTACATTTTGACTATTCGGCTATTTCGTTTTTCGCAAAATGCACGTTAGATGTTAGCCAACCTCTTTAAGTCAATCAACTACTCTTAAAAAAAAGTGTGCTGACGATTGACCAATGGCAAGTCCTTTGTTAACCGAAAATTCAAGCACAAGGAGGGCCCACTGACGTTCAGAAATCGTTCGCACGCCTAGTTGCAAGAACGAAAGAGAATTTTCGAGACGGGAGTAGAATCACATCCCAGAATGTTCGTACATCCTCATGCAGGGAGTTTGACTGGGGCGGTTATGTTGATGTGGTCACCAGGCCTTTTCCAGTTTAAATAGTCTTTATCTTCCATGCCATTTTTCAGGCATAAGCCATAAAAACATTCAGTAACAACCATTCGTCTCAGGCTCAGTAATTTTAATACATCAAAATTTATTAATGCTTGTTTTCCATCCCCCCCCCCCCCCACACTTGGCGAAATGTAAACATGTACATTCACCTTACAATAACAGAAAATTTACAGTAACAAATATATTTTTCACACTCCCGATTCGATTTCCTGGAAAATTACGGTGCGAGTCAATTCCAGGCTTTTCCAACCAGATAGTGACACTAGTCAGATTTCGATACTTTTCAGTCAAGTCCTTTTAATAAAGTATTCGTTTCGCCCTTATCATTTTCAAGTCCTGGAAAACAGCCTAACAAAATTCCTGTCTTTTCCAGCTAGCGTACGAACCTTAACTGTTGGTTTGGCTGAACATTTTTTTCGTAAAAAAAAAAAAATGTAAAAATGCTTAAACTTTGAGGGGAAAAAATTTTTGAAAGATTGTTCCCCAGTTCCCTAAATTTGTCTTAATACAAGTTGAACAACAATTTGACATTCTAAACTTTCTTTATCCCTAGTCCAACTAGGTCATTACACTCTTGGGAAGTAATTTAGGGGGTGTTGTAATTTAGGTTATTTCACAATTTCTGACCTTTAAGCATTTTAGATAATTTTTCTGCTAGAAATTGACTAAAAGCTTCATACACAAAGCACACTAAATAAACTGACTGAACAAATGAGAATAAATGCATTGCGTTAATGCTAGACCGAACCCAGATCACGTAGATGAATGATCGCATAAACGCCAAATTTTTCGCGAAGGAGTAACGCCAAAATCCTTGGACAGAAGTTATTATTCGAAAAGTGAGTTATAATTTTGTTATGGCAAACCTCCCTTTTTTATCGATTTAATTTTAATGGCCCATGGGCGTTTAATTGGAGCTTTACGGTACTTGAAAATCATATTGTGTACGTGAAATCCACCAAAATTACGAAAAAAAATTGTTGCCACGGAAGCTGCATTTATAAACATGACTCAACCGAAAGGGATCAATATGGAATAAAAGAAAAAATGCCTCGTGCCTGAAAACAGGAGGAAACGTATCTTCCACCATCAAACTACTTCGTTAAGGCCATCCCATAGGCAAATTTGTCATCTCGAAACCAGCAATGCGTCAACCTACTAAATTTTTTTTTATAAATCTGGCCACCAAAACCGACCGCATTAATCAAACAAAACAATTTCATCTGCTTGAACTATTTTCAGAGCTCGCGAAACAGTTTAATTTGAGAGCACTTCTCAAAAATTGAGGTCATTGACACGAAAACAGCCAGCCGGCTCCGCGCTCGCCAACATTTCTCAGCTAAGTTCAGGTCAAAATGCTATCAACTCTAAACAGTAGAGCTTACCCTTTGGTGGTGGGACAGTAAAATGGTGTTAATCAAGTAGGACACACAAGATTGGCCTCCTCAACTTTATTGGTAGAGGTCAACTGTTTACATGTTACGGAATAGATTTTTTTAAGTGCCTCTCGTAATTTTAGCATACTTGCATACGTATCATCCGTATCATTTGTAGCTTTCAATCCACAATAGCTCTGTAAGTAAACAGAAACGTATCACATTTATCGACCATTTATACTTTTTTTCTAATCTGCCTCAGGAAATTAACTGCTTCCTACACGAACCAATTTTTCTTTTCCTTAGAAATGTATCTTAGTCATTAGCCAACCTGAAGTTACAATCCCATTCTTTTTATTAACGCAAAAAGTGAGCCAATAACATCTCGAAGCAGAATAGAAAGTTTTAGTTGGCAACATCCATTCGGTAACCTTGCCACAAAACCTAACAATACCTTAACGTCACAAAATCTAACAATACCTTAACGCCACAAAACCTAACAATACCTTAACGTCACAAACGTGGCTAGTATTACGTTCACTACTTACTTCCACACCGTACGAGTTCTATGGGAAAAAGTGGATTTCTCAATCAAAATGTAAAGGTACACTCCTCCAGTTTGGCTTCCTGCTGGGTCAGTTTTGCAACATTAGTTCAAACTTATGTAAATGTTGCAAAGGCATTCTTTTTTTCTATTTTTCCCCCTCACGAGAAACGGTTTTGCTACATTCACTTTGACCTACCTAAATAATGTTGCAAAAGCTATTTCCGAGCATGACGTTCGAAAATAGTGAGAAAGGATGTCCTTTTAACCATCTTCCCAAAGTTCTCAATGAGTCAACGTCGAACAACTAGATCCACGCTCGTGTGCCCCCCCCTCCCCCCGCCCCCCACCAAGGGAGAGGCCAATGTAGTTCCAATCCCAACGACTAATCAAGTGAAGCATTTATTAGACTACGAATACCCTCAAGCTTTAAGACCTTCCCACAGAGCATCGCGAAAAAATCGGCATTTATGCGATCATTCACGTACGTGTAGGTTCGGCCTAACATTAACGCAATGCCCTTATTCATCTCTTCAGGAATTTAGGTTTAGTTTATTTAGTTTGCTTTATGAAGAAGCTTGTAGTTAATTTTGGTGAAAGAAATTGAAGAGTAAATAGGGTTTCCCTTTAAACTGCATGCAGCACCTATTTCTATATTTAGCAATTTAGAGAAAGCCGAAGGAATTCTCCAGACCCCCACCCCCTCCGTTGGCAGGGGGGGGGGGGGTCGGTCTCAACTCATTCGAAGTGAGGGGGAAACGTACAAACATACGGGGAGAAACACAGGCTGTTTTTATGGGGCTGCAAAGGGAGAAAACTGAGGTCGTTGCTCTGCACGGCAGAAATGACAGAAATCGCTCCCACATCATTACGAAGGGAGGAGGAGGAGGCTGCACCAGTCCTGCTGCTTCATTGGGAGGAATACAGGACTGCTCATCATGGGGGAGATGGAGGAGGGATGATTGGGAGTTGGTCTTTATAGCTGCCTGGCCTCCACTCACAGCCAACCTCAAACCCGTATAAATCGATTCCAAATGCTGCTCCCCGTTTATTGGCGTTCCTACCACCACAAAAGCAAAATAGGAGAACCCGACCAACTCGGCAGCACAACAAAATAATACACGTGCACTGAAAGGCTACTTGGCTGTCTTCGCCAGATGGTTATCAAAACAAAACCGACATCAGTTTACAGTTTACCAGCAAACGATTACGTTAGTATGGACAGCGACCAAACAAAAAAGTTCTGGTATGAATAATTGTATCCACCCAGTATATACGGGGGGGGGGGGGGGGGCCAAGAGAACTAAAATTCACCAGAACCAAGCGGAGGTGGTCTCATGAAAGACTTTGATCCCAACATATCACTTTTCCCCCTTGTTCTTTGAACGACAATACACCAGATAAGGTAAAAAAAAAAGTTGTAATCTATCGTTTTCGTTCTGCAGGTAAATTAGAAGGATGGCGCTGGGTTTTCACAAAAGGGAAAAATTTCCCACTTTTTAAGGAAATTGCCTCGTTTGCAAAATGTTTGCCAGATTCCCTGGTTTCAATTCGTCACGTTCCCTCGCTTTGACTTCATCGCTACGTGACATACGACTGTCACATTACCATTTCCAGTCGCCGCAGCTTGTAGCGAAAATTCAGAATTACTGAATACTTCGAATTCATTCGCCATTCTTACTCTCAGTTTTTATCTGGAAACCCGGCAACCGGCGATAACAGTGGCGATTGAACGACATTCTAGACAAATCGAACCACACCTCCACCCACCACCACCAATTTAGTCAGTTCACTAGAACATCGATAATGCATTTCACTTCAAATTTTCAGAGACTTGTCCTTTTTGAAACTTACCACTTAGACCGCTTGAAAAAGCTGTCTAACCTACACGATGTTGACAGTCCGTTTACCAAACTCAAAAGTTCTCTCTCACCTGGTTAGACATCAGCAGGTTAGACCATCCTTTTCAAGCTGTGTTAAAGTGGCACTATCACCGACTGAAAGTCTGCAGAATCCTGCAACATCTAGCGCTATCTAGTACTTGCTTGCACCAAGCAAAGGAATGCACACCGCTATTTTTTTTAACGAAACAAACGAGCCACGACCTCCTTAATTATTGAGTGAAAATTTGGTACGTCCTCGTGCACCAGGGAACAAGCTGTACAGGTTGACAATGACACTGCCGCTGGATGGTGCCATGGTATTTTCGTTGTTTTTCAATCGGTGACAGTGCCACTTTAAGTGGAACTTCGGAGAACACATTTCACCGAACATTTAAGTGAATTAGCCATGTTTTAGTGAACTGACTAAATTGTCGTACTGGAGATGCATTTCCATTTTGTCTAAAACGTCTGTTTTTATTCGAACTGTTTCAATAATAACTTGAATTTTTTTAAGGATTTTTGGGCAATAAACGGGATACGTCAGCCAATGAAGGGGGGAAAATTGTGCGCCGTGGAAATCCTGAAGAAGGCAGAAGGCTGACAGAATCCTAATACTTCTGGTTGTTCCCTAAAAACATCTGTACCAAGTCAGTTTTAAATCACGTCTTTATGTAAAATGTTTTTATATTTAACGGCTTATATTAGAGAAAAAAAATTCCCCTTTACCTTCACTGTCAAGCCCCTCCTGATTAACTTCAGTGCCACTTTCACTAACAAAAGTAAAGGAAATCCCATCACTTACTTTTGTTAGTTTTTCATTAGGCCAACGATCTAAATTGTTGGCCTCCGTTTAAATCGCTACAACCTTCCTTGTTTTTGCGTCAATCTACAGTTAATCGTAATATTAAATACGATTAATATTTTTACGTTTAATATAAAACTGTGTACGTTTAATACGTTTAATATTTTTACACCCATTTCAAACTGTGTGGAAAAACGCAAAAATACAAATAGGTTTTTGGCTGGTTGTTTTCAAGCATTATTTTCGTAACACTAGCCACCAAGACCAAACGTGGATGTAGTTAAAAGGACATAAATCCTTCCGGTATATCGTGCGACCCGTTGAGAAAAGCGTTTTCAATATTTACACAGGTTAAGAGTTGATGTCGCAAAATCCCCTCGCACGCAACAAAAAACAAGAAAATGAATGTATTGGCAACATTTACATACGTATGAACTAATGTCGCAAAACTGAGTCATGCAGGAAAGCCAACGGGGATTTATGTCCCTTTTTAAGTCTTTAAACATTGTCTACAGATGACATATGTGACAAACTCGGCGTTTTGGAGTGACAACAATCAAACCAATTAAGATATAAAGCTTAACACTTATTCCCACCACTAGATGGCACATCGGTTGCACAACCATCAGAGCGTGATGCAGCGGCATTGGGAGCTGTGTCATTCGTGACGTACAGTACATTATGTCATTGTGTCCTGGATAGGTGAAAGATATCCTGGATTTTCATTGGTGTCGGCAAAATTGAAGTAGGCCTAATTGTGAAGTCAGCTACTCGGCTAGGCTACTGTAATGAATTTTTTATGTGTTACATTTTTTAGTACATTAGCTTGTGAAATAACGAGTATTTAGTTAGAATAAGGCCCGTTTTTACTTTTTGTAGCAATAGTATTACTAGCTTCTAACTCGCCCCTGATTTCACTTTCAGCAGCGTCATAGACCATGGGTCTAGCTGTGACAACATTGTCCTATACTTTTCTTTTTAAATGAGCCGGAGCTTTGCTGTGAATTATACGTAGAAAATGATAATTATTAAAAAATTTAAAACAGCAAATCCATCTTTGATTTTTCGAACACCGTACGAAAAACAGACTCAAAATCCGAATCGGTTTCGGTTTTCATTTCGGTTACCGATCCACCCCTAGCCACAACATAATCCGATTGTCTATAGGCTACCCCCAGTGGGCTAGGATACAGATCAGAGAAAAAGCCCTCGACAGTGTTCAATGCTGGAAATTTCACTTTACGGTCGCTAAATTCTTCTCCAGCTTCAGGGAAGCAGCCCCTTTCCCATCCCCCCTCCCCCCCCAAAAAAAAAGCATAGAGAATAAGTTTAACACAATTTACTCATTAACATTGCACATTTTATATATTTTCGGGGGAGGGGGGAATTATATCACTGAAAATGTTTGTGGCTCTAATTAGAACCAGAAAACAATTCGCTCGCTTCTTTTGTCCAGAATTTTTTCCTACTCTCAAATTTGCAACGAACAGTTTTGAATACACGTAGCAACCATGCAAGGAAGCCAACATTCAGCGCAAACACAAGAAGGCTGTTCGTGCAGCCTTGACATACATGCTGTGTACTGCCAAGTATTGATTCAACCAAGTGTGCTGAACATAAAAAGTACCTGAATAAATATACTTTATTATTCTGGTCAATGATTTGTTACTTTAAAAACCAAGTTGAACTTGAAAAAAAAATAAATAAAGCACCAGGTTCTGTTG
>JAHWFP010272217.1:13700-61150 GCA_023313725.1 Lithobius niger
AGGGGGGGGAGATTTACGCGAGCGTGACAATTTCCGACGAAGGTCACTAAATTCGTTAAGTCACAAATAATCCACAGGGTGGTAAAGAAAAAAGGGCCATCCAATTTTCCGAACATCGAAAAAAAACTAATTTTACCCTTAATTAAAAAAAGCAAGGAGAATTGCCGAATTAACTCCTTTTTCAACTGCTATGGTTATTTTGTGGTAGAGAGGGACAATTTTGCTAGAAAATGACTAGGATCTTTCACAAGGAACTAGATTTTAAGGGGGGGGGGGGCTGCAAAAGTTGACAAAATATCCTGGGGGAGGAGGTGGATGGCTAAAAAGGACAAAATTTACGTGATGTCATTTGTGTATTTACGGCCCCAAATTTAATTTTGGTCATCGCGACCGAGAGGTTGCTGAGCAAGTTAAAGGGCTCTCCAGACAGAAGAACATTTCGTACGAAGCTATGCGTAACTACGTGCCTACAAGGTCAACATCGCAGCAATGGTGTGGTTGGTGTTACGTTAAGGACGAATATTGAAGTCTTTTTTACACCATACTACGTCGGCGTGCAGCCGCGAGCAGCCAGTCTGGTTAGGGCTTAATCTGGAAGTCCCAAACTCTAAAGCAGACCCTGGCAAAGTCAGTTCCAAAACAGGGTAGTGTGAAAGACTACCGGCTCTTTCAGCAGATTTAGGCTCTATTCTGGCTTTTTCAGGACATTTATGTTGGCCATTATCCTGATCAGAGTAAAATGGTTGGAGTTAGTTAAATTTCTTTATGCAAGAAACGGTGGTTCACAAAATCCTTGTCGTTAAAAGTCATGAGGTGAATGTGGCTCCTAAGTTGAAAGTTTTAAATTTAAAACGTTAAAACTTTTCTGTAGGTACGAGAAACAATCGCACAGCATCTAGTCTTATCTAACTATCTTCTTTCCGACTTTAAGACAACAAAATGGTGGAACAGAAGTCAGTGCACTATTTTTTTTAAGGAAGCAGCAATAAATCTGGGTCAACAAGTTTTCCCATTTATTTACAAATTTAACTATTTGGGCTACTTGACCTGCAAGAACTGTAAGGCACCCCGTGACTAAGAGGAGGCGTTTCGTAATCTCAAGTTTGTCACTTCGAATCCCTGGCTCTTCCCCACCCGTACTAGACCTCTTTCTAAAACGTCTATAACCAAGATTAAAAATTTAATCTTTAGCATTACATGAGCATTACCATTTCATAGGGACTTCATATCATCTTAAAAGATGATATGAAGTCCCCATTAAATTTACCGTAAATGGCCCATTAACAGCCCTGGCAAAGCTACAGCACAATCCCCTAAAATGCTTTAATGTGAAAAATGGTGAAATGACCTAGTACTAGGTTATTTCACAATTTTTCACCTTAAAGCATTTTAGGTCGTACTTTTTCTGCTAGCAATTGACTAAAAGCATCGTACGTTCAAGGAAAACAATATTTTATCCCCTTAAACGGTGGTTTTTCTACCACCAACTTAATTAAAAGCTCCATGCAAAAGCAAACCCTGGACAGAAGCAAAATTCGAAAAATGAATTACGACTTTCTTGTGGGTAACCCCCTTTTTTTTTATCGAATTAATTTAACAGCCCATGGGCGTTTAATAGGCGATTTACGGTATTAAAAAATAATAAGTGCCTCTTCTTTGAGTTTCATAAAGACTATTTGCATGTTGGCACGTGCCAGATACTGAACGGTATTGCACAGCACTTTTATTCCTGTCCTACTAGTACGCAAGCAAGGAAAGAGAAAAGAAAAAAAAAAGCCCTTTCGCCAATAAAACAAACATTCAGTCAAGATCAACAAGGAATGCATTACACACTTGCCCAACGTTAAAGCAAGCTTGGAAAATCCGAAGGGCAGTGAGATTCTCAGAATAACTATGGCATCAGGGCCAATATGGACTTGTTTGTGTTACAAACCACGTGCTACCAACACTTCCTTCTTCAATTTAAATACAAAACGCCTGACGCCACCGAGAAGCAGGGAGCTTATTCCGAGTTACTTTTCCTTACCGAAATAGAAATAATGCCGTTCCTTTCTAAATTTGAGGTTAATAAAAACTTTTGCATTAACGAGTCACCAACCAAGCCATTAGTGACATAAATGAGTTGCTTTCCATGTTTAAATCTTAGAAATCGAATTATCCGCCTTAAGTAACGTGATCTTTGCACGTTAGCCAGTGGCCATGAAAATGAATACAGCAATTCTTGGCATTAAACCACGATCATGTAACAAGCAGAAATAAAGCAGCTGTAGGCTGTAACCGAGTGGATGGATGCCATCCAGACCAGGACATAATACACGTGTATGTGTACTTGCACAATTTGTATTAAAGGGGTGCTAAAAGAAAAGGGACCCTAAAAACTTTTACACTCCCAATTTTAAAAATGTAAAACGTATTGTTTTTACCGAATTAAAAGGAGGAAGAGAATTTTTTTTGTGTTCCGTAATTTTATTTTTTATTTGCTGTCTATTACACGACTGGAGAATCAGTAAGCTATGTATATCCGTTTGTCTCTATTCTTTCTTTCTAAAGACAAAAGTAGCATTCCAACATTCAAATGACAGAAAGTAGCTTTCCTGGCATACACCAATACAATTTGTAGAATTTGGGAGTTAAAAAAAAAACAGTGCGCGAGTGAGCCTCTCAATGTGTACACTTTATTTTAATACAAGTAAGAACCATTCATTTTTTGAATGTAAAGCCATACTGCCATAACTAAACGTGCGCCGTTCAGACCAGCCAACCGCAACAAAGTTTTTTAATATTGCTGTAGTAAGCCTACTAAACAACTTATTCCTATTTCTCTAATTCTTAAGGTCAAGTCCTTGACAAGTCAAGGTGTGCTGCAAAGTCAGCCAGATGTTAGCTTTCTTCAGATCCACTCACTGACAAGTTGATCACAGCATCGTAAAGCTGCACTATCCTTAATGAGTTTTAAGCCAACAGAAATAAACCGCCGATCCACAATTATTACATATCCGGCAAATATCTCCTCTACATTTCCTTTTTTTTTTTTTTATTGCAGGGCAAATAATTAAAATGAAAAAATGTAAGATGTGCTGGGGATTTATCATTTTAATTATTTGCCCTGCTGGGGATTTATAAGTTTTGATGATCCTCGTTCTCAAGTAAGACATAAATACTTTACTTTTTTGTAATCTTGTGGGTAACAAAATTTAGAAATTGGGTGCTTAACAAGCACGTGCCAGAAGTTTTTAAACTGATCTTATGTCGTCGTTGGTTTTATTGTTAGACCTTGTACTGAAGAGGAGGAGACTACTTTTTTCATCTATCTCCTTTGGATGTCGCTTTCAAACAAAATTGTCCTGCAATCTTCTATTGGTAGCATTTTGTAGGGATCAATCAATAATCGAATTGGTATCAGCCGATATTTTTCATCCACTAATCAGATCAGTTGTCACATTGGTTAATACTTGATGCGTCGAGTTTCAGTCTCGAAAATAGCTCGTTGAACAGGGTAACTTAATGAACACATGCATTCCACGGCCGGTTTTGGAAGTTTCGATTTGCGAAGATTGGCCGTGTGGGATGAGGTGAGTAAGAGTAACCACTTACACAGCTTGCTTCAAGTATTTCGTATCAAGTGTATTAAATTATACTTGGCAAAAAACAAAACAATATCGGGTCAGCAGGACAATTATCAGGGCTGGGAATGGACAACATTTTAAGCTGAAACTGAAATTGTTTTGACAGTAACTAGTGTAGAAGCTAAGGAATTATACTAGTACTGCGGCAATCGTTGGTGCACAGGAATCTAGGTACGCAAGCATGCGTAACTATTTCTGGGAATGAACAAAACTAACGTAAAGCTGATAATGCTTCAGAAGGGAAAGTGTTTTTTTTTTAATATAGCCTACATCTGTCAGGGCCGCCAGACCTCAAATTAACTTACAATACGAACGGCAGCAACTTAAGTGCAGGTTAACGCAACCTGCGATCACCTTCCATAAAGGAACGTTCGGTCAATCACAGGTTAAAAATCACGGAAGGTTTCTTCCACACGTTCACAAGATTACTCCATGCCTCACACCTCCTTTTTTTTTGGCTCCCTTCACATCATCTCGCCTTACAACACGAGTCATCAATTTGCAGATTTGAAATTAGATTAGGACAGTCAGAATCATGGATCCATTGTTTTAAGTGATCGACCGGGTCAAAATACTTCCTTTGGGGTCAGAGCAAAAAATAAACCTTTAAGCCTAAACAAAGTTGAAATCATGTTCCATCGCCATGTTCCCGCCCACAGGCAGCCATGCTTTTAGCCTACAGTCACAAAGCACATGCATGGGACCAGCAGCCAGTCTGTGGCCATTAACCTGCCATTACTGATGGCAAGAGCGGTTGTAGACCTTTAGGGGCAAGAACCACCGCCTGAACATACTAGTGAAAGTTACTGGTCAAGTTGAGGACAGTTTTTCCTGCCAGTGTGCGATGAACTCTTAACTACAGTTGTTTATGTATAGCAGTGGCAGAATTCAAATAGGCAAGTATGGGTGGAACAGTTCAAGCATTCCAACCACCAACAGTAATATATTGCAAATTGCCTGAAGGGATGCTTTATTGTTAACCAGCCTTTACATCAATATTATTTATTTTACTCCAATACATCAACAACAAAAAAATGCTTTTTGTCGACTTATTCTGTACTACAACTTCTCTACTATACTGATTTTTTGGTTTCAATAAATATGTTCCAATGAGTTGAAAAACTTAACTATGGAGAATGATCACTTGTTGAGAAAGACACTCTTTGAAGCGGTGCAATGCAACCATTCAATAGGCTCCATCCAGATTATGAACTGAGAAATATTCAACTTTTTCTTCTCCACTGCTACCAATTTATAGAAAGCCAGTATTAAGCAAATTATCATTTTGGAAAAAACTGAAAAAATTTTGAGCCAGAAATGACAAAATGGCTCTTACAGGTTTTTAAGCTCAGTTCTAACTGAATATGGCATTTAATTTGATTTTTTCCAAATTTCAGACAATTTAAGAGTTGAAGGTTTGATTAGGCGAACAAGGATAGAATGTAATAAAGGCCAGGGCTTAAAACTTGATTAATTTTTTTTAAAGAGTTGAATGCAAGAGGTAGGCCTAGTTTTGCTTTTCACATTACAGAATTGCATATTCTCAATAAATTTATAAATTTGAACAGTTTGCATGTGTGCCCCCCTTGGCTCGAGAGCTAAAAGCGGCAGATCCTGCCAATTGGGATGGTTTGTCCGCGGCGCGGCGCCCCCCCCCCCCCCCCCCGGCAACCAATCATCACGGCGGACTTTGCAGATTTCAACTTCGAATATAATTTCATTAAACTGTAAAACTTCTTTTCTCATTATTCAAAAACTAGGCAGTGAATTTTAAACATTGGGGAGGAGGAATATTTTGATGGGTAAAGTTTGCTACAGCAACCAGTCTTCAGTACCCCCGTTAACAAAATCTTGGATTAGTTTTAAGATTGCTGGGCCCTGATTTACTCGTGTGCCGTGTAGTGTTGTCACAAATTAATGTTCTTCCAACAACCCTTTTTTTTAACAGAAATTTCAAACTTGGTTGTCAAGCTTTCGTTAACTGGCTCCAGCTCAAAATACACCACACTTAGTTTCAACAAAATCTAGAATAACAATTTACCTGCGTGTAACACCAGTTTTCTGCAACTGGTGTGCTTATTTCATTTGGTGGCGGCGGGCTTGGCACTCGTGAGACTGCCATGGCGGTAATATTGCCAGACGGCCTTCACGAATTCCTGTCACAGTTGCTTAGAACCCTATAAAAAGAACAAAAATTGAATTAATACCAAGTTGCTTATGTTGGCAGAGACGTATTCATAATTACAGCGTTAAAATTACACCAGTGACAGTGTCACAGTTCATCGCTAAAATATCTGAAAAGAAATGACTATTACCAGCTCGAGTTAAGTAACATGGCACATGCAGAAAAGCTTTTGTCTCCTATTTAACACCCAAAATGTTAAGTACGAACTGAAATTGAAATTGGGCCTACCCTATAACTGTCAATTTATCAATCGAAACTAGTTTGAAACTCGTCATTAAGACGTAGTTAGCCTATCAACCACATTAGTTCCGATTAGCCTACGTCAGTTCAATTAAAAATATGAAAATGACAGGATAAAAAAAAACTTGACCACCATATTCGTAACATCAGCTTGTTGTGCCTCGTTCCAACAAAGAAAGCTTTGAAGGGACCAACTACAAAAATTACGTTAACGGAGGTGCTAGGCCTGGAAAACAAAAGTATCTGTTGGTAGGCCTAACGTAATGGTAGGCTGCTATTTTAACATAATTAACGGATGTTAAAATAGCAGCCTACCAACAGATACTTTTGTTTTCCAGGCCTAGCACCTCCGCTAACTTAATTTTTGTAGTTGGTTCCTTCAAAGCTTTCTGTGTTGGAATGAGGCACAACAAGCTGATGTTACCAATATGGTGGTCAAGTTTTAGTTCCTGAACGTTATACAATTAATGGAAGCTTTTTTTCCTTATAGCTTTTCTTTTTTGCAGCAATCGCTCGCAGCAAATGCGCAATACAGCCTGTCACAGAACATGGTAATAAGCTAAAATACTAAATAACAGCCAAAGATTGATCCCTTAATTATAATAAAATTCTTGACATTTCGTAGAAGTGTACAACTGCACATCCTTATGTTGTCTTTCCGTTATGACTCGAGTCTTTCCGTTATGACTCGAGTGTGCACCGTTGGGTCAAACCATGTAAATGTAGCAAACACTTTTTTTTTTACTTCCTACAATTTCCCAACTAAGAGACAGTTTTGCTAAAATAACTCAAACGTATGTGTATGTTGCAAAAGCTATATATGCGCAGGATGCTCGAAAATAGGGAGAGAGTATGTCCTTGTAAACCATTGGATAAACAAGTAGTGTACTGGGGGTAAGGCCTACCAAAAAAAAAATGGTGTGCTTCGGAGGAACCCGACCGACCCTAACAGTTTTTTTTTTTACTAAAAACTAACGTGATTGCGATGCGTAGTGCAATCTTATGAGGAAAATTGCCAACGAAAGTTATCAGCATCTGAGTTTCACTAATGCGTAGCTAATTTAAGCATGAAACAATGTGTATTTTGTATACATAACATGATTCAGCATAGGCTTGCATTAAAGTTTGAAAAAAATCTTTTCTTCCCTACCCTTTTCGACCCTATTTATTTCAGCAATATTCCGCGAAGTACACAATTTTTTTTGTTAGGCTTAAGCTATCAGTGGCAGCTTCTCATTCACTTAATAACTTTTCACAACAACAGACAAAGAGTGTTAGGCCAAACTAGATAGAAAAATAATTTTCAAGGCTCAACATACACCACGAATTATATGGGGGGAGGGGTTGAGAGAAAAGAGCAAAAAACTTGAGCAAGGACAGACGAGTGGTCAAGAGTGGCTAGTAAACTACCAAGGGGATGCTGGACCAAAACAGACCACTTGGGAAAAAGTAAAGTTGTCTGATAAGATAATTGGGTCGGTCGTGGGATTCGAACCGGCATTTGCTTACTTAGGAGACGAGGATGCTGAACCACTGGGCTATACTTGCTCGCTTTACTCGGATTCGCAGGGGACCCCTCATAAAGCTTGCGTGGCACATGGAACCTTACTGTTTACCCAGTTTTACAGGTGTACAGTGTATTGTACACTGGGTTTGAGGAGGTTATCGCTAGCTGTATCCCCCTCGCATCGGTCTTATGCAGGATTCGTACAATAAGTGCTAAAACTAATTCATGGGCTTTCAAGGATCAAAACTGAAAAAATTTCAGACCTATTGCAATTTATATTGTTGTGATTTTAAACATTAAATTTTTAGTTGGGCCCAAAAAAAATTGTGAAGTTTACATTCCACACCTTAAAAAAAAAGTAGGGTCTGTCACTAATTTAAGCATTTTCTTAGGAATCTTCTAACACTGTTAGTAGCGTTAGAATCTTTCAGTAACCAAACTAAGCATGGGGAATTTCAATCACTTTCAAGGACCTTTCCAAAAATTATTAGGACAATTCAAGGAGTTTTCAAGTCCTAGAAAACAGATTTTTCAAACTCAAGCATTTTTAAGTTTTCAAGCAACTGTACCAACGCTGGGCCTAGCAAGAAGCCATGTTTTCACATTGCCTATTGTGAATTGCTTTCCGGAACTCTCGTAATGCTACGAAAAGTGCGTTTAGGGTCACCAGCACCACAGGGTTGGTTCGAGGGCACCCATCTTTCGGTGCTGCACTACCACTTGTGCGCATTATTCACCCACAGAGGCGGACAGCAAGCTTTATATCGATCAACTGCTTTTGCATCGGTGTGTTTGGCGTTTTCAGTAGTTGTCGTCCCCAGCCATGCACACTCACCACACGCCCGTGTGAAGACTTCACGCACGAAGACTTTGCACCAAGTGCTTTTAACAAATTTGCTACAAGTAAGGAATACAGCCTGCAATTACATTCGTGTTGATATAACATTTAACCAGGATTCACCTTTGAAGTTTATGTAGTAGCCTAGTAGGCTAGCTTTACGTTGTTGTGTGGTGTTGATGTTAAATGTCACCACCTGTCACATGGCGTTTTTATTGACTGTCAAAATGACTACTTTCCACGTGTAATGGCTGTCGCCTTTGGTTAGGCACGAGGGAAATATATATAGAGATATATTTGGCCCCATTGCAAAAAAAAGCATCTCAAACTTTGACATGAGACTGCCAACAGCTGTAATGCAAATAAACACAGATGCACACCTTGCATTACCTTTTGAAGTTAAATGTCAGACTGCCTGTGCAGGGAATTGAACCCACGACCTTTGAAACCAAAGGCCGAAGTCCTACCGCTAAGTCATTAGGCCGTGATTGTCGGCCTTAGGTTTCGAAGGTTGCGGGTTCAATTCCCCGCTCAGCCAATCCTTTACTTAAGTAATGTTTGCATCTGTATTTATATAACAGGTCAAGCCCATTGGCTTTCAGTCCCTGTTTAATTAAATGCAAATCAAAATCCCATATTATTTCTTAATAACGGCAGTTCATCAAATAGGCCTGCAAACTGAGAGCAGGATAGAAGATAATGGTGATCTTCAAAAAGATCGATTATAGGAACTAAAAATCCAGAGGAATGTCTTCAATTTTGTCAATCACAACTGCGTAGATTGGCTAATGAGTAGTACCAAGTTTTCCAACCTTGACTGTTCCCCAGGCTAGGCCCTATTGAGTATTTTTCGTGTGAACATATCCAAATGTTGAAAACAAGCTCTTCCACACCTGCAAAAGAGGCTGTCACCGTAAGTAGCTGTTCAGCGACAGTGATCATAGGTGAAACAAAATTTAAACCGGACATTTTAGAGAATGTAACTACTTGAAACATTTAACGAAGGGGTAAAATTATTGATTATAATCTGGATTCATTATTAATAAATCATTTGATTTAAATCAAAGTGATTAATATGATAATACACATTAGATTTAAATCAATCCAACCGGGGAGGATGGGGGGGGGGGGGAGCAAGGGGCCCCAAAAACCCCTACCCCCACCTTAATAAATAGGTTACTACCTCAAACCCAAAATAGTTGTCTTTTGGGGTCCTACTTCCTGATGCTGCCTCCCCCCCCCCCCCCTCTTTGAAAATGCTAGTTGTGCCATTGCATCTTGGCCTGCTAAATCCAAAGTGTGTAAAATTTAAAACCAAACACTTACGAAAATGCTTTTAGAAGCAAGAAGCATAACCGTGATAATTAAAAATCTCTTTAAAAAAACCACTGCTATGTAACTACAAATTGCAACCAAACTACAAAACTACAGTAATATTTTATATAAGAAAGAATAAAATTGTTTCTTGCGCAGTAGGTGTCATAACGCAGGGGAAACATTGCTCATTTAAATGCTGGGACCAAACATCTGGTCAACTAAGTTGAAATTTTAATACCCATTGTCTAAACAAGGAATGTGGTATTTGTACAGTAGGCTATACAAAGTAGAACGTGTGTACAAAGAATACTACTTTTTGCTACCTTGCGTCACATAAAACTACTTCCTATCTCCCCAAACCCACAAGCATTCTCAGAATATGATCTCGAAAATTTGTTATTAAAGAGTAGCGCTGCTGGTGCTGTACAGTATTAGCCAGTGAAAATTAGAAGTATTGCGCAACAACAAGTAATTAATAATGAAGCCATCAGGGATAAACTCTGCTAATGGGAGAGTTTGACTCCAGAAATATTTTTATTTGGAGGGAAGAAATTTGTTTTTTCTGTTTTATGCACAGTTTTGGTGATTGGGAAGAATTTGTCAAGTCTACTTGGAAAGAAATATTCCTTCTATGACTAAATTCACCCGTCACGCCATTCCTTCCAGAATATCTGTAATTGTGTATCAAAGGTCAAAAACCAAACTCGTGAAGTTTTCGTTTTTGCTCCGAACTGAACATAAAAAGTAGGCCTCAAAAAACGAGATAGTTTTTCAAAAACGAGGAAATTCTTTGTTAATTTGTACAAAAAGACCAGCTGAAACGTACTATAGTTTGGTTTATGCATTAACGTACAATAGTTTTGAAAAACGAGGAAATTCTTTAATTTGTACAAAAAGATCTGCTGAAAGGTACTAAAGTTTGGTTTAAGCATTAACACACTTCTTACCAATTGTTAATACTGTGCTCATAGTTTTACATAGAGCAGTTAAAGCATTGCTTGTAGCTTTGTACGTTAGTTTTTAACAATATTGCGTATTGCATCTGTATGGCGATTTCCGATTTCGCAAGAAAATAAAACGGGAATTCCCGTGTTTTCCGGAATACCGTTTCGCGAATCAAAACATTCTTTGCAAATATAAAATTGAAAAAGTTAAAAGATGCATTCCTAATTGGGAGGAATTTATCATTAGTTGCAGTTTCTGAGGTAAGAGGCGAGCGCGGTAGCACGAGTGAGACACGTCAGTTGAAAAAAAAACTGTTCTGTTAAAGGGATTCTCCATACGAGAACTCCCGCTTCGCAGAAAAATCTAAATCACCCCCCCCCCCCCCCCCTTCCCCACGAAACGGGACATGAACCAACCTCCTGTACGGTTCAATTTTTCTTCGAACAATTCGTTAAGGAGGCATAACGTCTGAAGCAAACTAGGCCTAATGGATGAACCAACTCAATTTTCAACATTAACACTTCCCAAACCCAGTCACCAGATGATCCAGATCCTAGAGCAATAAATTTTGGACTTTCAAGAAAAAAAAACGCAACCGAAAAGATTTGGAAAAAGTGACACAGCACTAATATTGAAATAATTTGATGCTTGCAATTTGATGCTTGCAATTCGTAAACAAATGCTACGCTACTGGGCTAGCCTATGCACATCCAGCCTGATGCAAAGTTCGTAATCAAATCTTACTCGCACCAGTAGACAGTGAAGTCGCCATCTTTTATAGTCCACATCCGTAGCTGAACCTTTTGTTTTCTAGGCCTACACGCTACTACTTCTTTGTTTACTTTTCTACTTTCAATATGTAGGCCTAGGTTCGTTCCCAAGCCTCCAATTACAAAATGTAGGCCTACCAGCAAGCATGTAGGCTAAGTCAAGACGCCAATTTGAGTAGGAAGGCCTAGGCTACAACCAGTAGTAGTAGGTTAGGCGGGTATACCTGTGTGAGTTGTGTGTGTGTGTATGCTCAAATCTGGAAGGAGGACATTACTGCAATAATTATTTCCCAATCCAAATGGGTCAGGTCAAATGACCTAACTTCAACACTCTATCCATTAACCAATATACAGAGGCAAACGACTAAATGCATTTAGTTTAGGAAAAATAAAATAAAAAGACTTTCTCAAAGCAGTCTAAAGACAATCCTGGCCAAGAAGGGCGTTGACCCCTTCTCTGCCGGATAGATCTCTCCCCAAAATATTGTTATGGTTTCTCTTAAAGAGGTTTGGAATCTAGGTTGGCCGTTTTATCTCGATATACAAACACAAGGCGCACGCGCACGTGTGGAATCGAGAGAAGAGACGGCATCAGAAAAGAGCGAATCAAAGTGCCAAATGGCTACTCCCATTCCGCAATTTCAACCAACTAACAGTTCACTGAACTCTCTTCCCTAACGTTAAGATTTAGCAAACCAGAAGTTGTTAAACGAAGATTGCAGCATAAATTATTACATAAAAAGAAAATACAGATTCGCAACTTTTCATTAAATGTAGGCTAGCCTACCTTGCACAATTTTGCAGTAACACTTTTTCTGCAACTATTGTATTTCATTTTTTATTTATTTATATGATGAAGTCGAACCAGTGGTGACCGTGAAGGGTTGAACGGATGAGAGTAGCCGTTGAATTTCAATATGGTTTATTCCTTTACTGTAAGGTTCGACCTCAGTTTCCCATGTTAAAGCTGAAATTTCGATGCTTAATTTTTCTGCCGTCTTTGAACCTTTTCCACTGATATTTGGTATGTGTGCTTGGTGGGACTTTACCATCACGTGTACCAATAAAAGTTCAGATTTGTCACATTGGAGATTTGGACTTCAGCTGGAGTTTCATGTTTGTCTTATACGGTGGTGATGGACTTTGGACACGTTTATACAATGGTCTCTGCAGACTAAGCCATTTGTTGTAGTGGTTATTAGCCCATTTGAAAGATCTACTTCCCGAGATGTGTCCTTCATAGAAATAGAAATTGGTCGTCCCATTCCAGTTACAGGGCCCTAAACGATCCGTTTTATTTGTTTTAAGCATTGTTTTTAAGCACCAATGCCAATCAGCAAACGCCAGACCAAGGTGAAGACTGAAGATTAAAAACAAAATGCGAACAATGCTAGTGAGCTAACAATTCGTCCGCACGTTTAGAGGAAGCATCATCTTTATGACGAATTGATTTATACAATGATTCCACATCACTCTCCTTTGTTAAAGCAAAAATGTCCGTTGCCCATTTGGCTTGCCGTCCTATATTACACAAAGGACAAAGCTACTAATGAGAGCCGCGGACAAACCAACTTCCAAAAGAAAGACTTGCACTGAATTAGCGAGCGAAATTCAGTACATTTGCAACGAGTACAGAAAACCAAATTGGTAGCCTGTCAAAGTATCACGAATTAGGAAACAAAAACGAGCTCGTTTGAAGTTTAAGGTAACGTTTAACCGAACCGAAATCAAAACAAGAAAGTAACACAAACTTTCTTTCCTGTAAGGTTTCACATACTGCAAGTGTTCCTGTAACTGTTTAGTCCACGTGAAACCTTACTGCTGTACTCAACCATTAGATACGTAAATAAAATTAAAACCATTTCCCAACTTTCAAAATTATTGCAGGAATAGTGGCCGTCACGAGCACCTCTGTGGCTCTTTTCAGACGACACTTAACCCCAGCGATACTTCGCAACTTCGTAAAAAGACCTGAGCATCTTCCCCAGGCTCCATGAATGGACCTTTAGCTTTTCTGACATCTTACTTCTGTTTTACACCACGTTACCTTTGCACAGGGTTGGTGTAAGTGGGTCCAGGCCTCTTCCTCCGCCTAACCAAAATGGGGGTTAAAACAGTACTTACTAATAATATAGTGTGTAATACAGGCTATACACACGCCTACTTTTGGGGCTAAAATTGTCAGCATTATTCTAGTCAATTCGTCTCCTTTCCGTTCGTCCTATTGATAGGTGCACAGGTAGCTACGAGCACTGGAGCGTCAGATTCAATAGGCGTCCTGGTCCCAGAGTACATCTCTGGCTTTGTATAGACCCCGGTTCGATCCTGGCGATGGAAAGTGTATATGTACAGGTTTTTCTCCGGTTGTTTCCTGCCCGTTGTACGAGGGTTTCCTCCCTCATGCGGCAAAAAACAACCGTAATAATGGTGTTACTTCTTCCACGTAACATCTGCCGTTTGGGTCTTTGGGTGGGTGGATGCCCCGTACATCAACTGTGATTCTGTATTACTTATGCATACACCACTTTTCAAGATTTCATATTCAAGACTTTAGGACTGGTATTTCATTTTTATTATCAACGACATTTCCAGGTTTTCAAAGAGTGACACGAACCCCGAAATACCTAATCTGTAGGTCTGTACTAAGCACACTAATAAAAGTATGGTTTTTACGATTTTACAGCGACGTCGTTCAGCCACATAGAATGAACCAATCAGATCTATCGTGTTTTAAAGTAAAAACTGTAAAAACATGTAAATACAGCAGTAAGGTTCCATGTGGACTAAACAGTACCGGAACACTGCAGTATGTGAAATTTTACCAGAAAGTGTATTTGTGCTACTTTGCTGTTTTGATTTCGGTTCAGTTAAACCTTTTAACATCAAATGAGCTCGTTTTTGTTTTCTAATTCTCACAAGGGCCCAAGTCAACAAGAAATGGTAGGCTAACCTTAGTTTCACCCACAGTCGACAACATGATACTCGACGGGTACAACAATACCATCAACTAAGAACAAGGACAACCGTGGTTAACACGTGCCATCTCCAACATATTTGTTTATTTTGATTTATTTAGATTTTACTTATTTGTTTATTTATTTCAGCTGGAAACGCGTTACATGCCGCTATTAAAAACGTAACTATTGATTAAAGGAGGTAGATACGGCAGTTTGTTTGCAGCGGCATAGCTACGGGTTTGCCGCGATTGACACTGTCAAGGAAAAACGGGAAATAGTCGAATTAACGATCTTCATAACTGCTAAGTTAACTACCGAGATGGGGAGAGGCAATTTTGCTACGATATACCTAGAATCGAACTCGAAAAAGAGGGAGAACAGGGTTACTAACAGAAACTAATTCAACAATTTCATAATGTGTTTGCACTAGCCTAATCGTAATTCTAACAATGAACATGAAGTAAAACTCCCGTCAGCACCCCCTTAAATGTCGGTCAGTCTATGAATACAACCAACTTTTTTTTTTCTGGAACTGCTGTATTATACATGGTGGTCTAAAAAAAAAAAAGAACACCTAACAATTTTAAGCGTACAAATTTATTTAAGTTTTTTAAAAAGAAAAGTGCAAATAGAAAACACTCTTCTGGCTGGATCCAAAATCGAAAAGTGGGCCTATTTTTCGAAAAACAACTTTTCAGAATTAGAACTAGATTTTGTATCCAGAAGTCACGCTTTACATTACAAATTAATGGGCAATATTTTTTACATGATCTATACTGTAATTTTAAAATGCCTGAACAAATTCATTTCGGTAGCCAACTGGAATTATTTTTAAGGACTCGCCAAAGACTATTTCTGCTACCACCCCCACGAGCTTGCAAATTTAAAGTTAAATGAAGGTAGTCAACACTCGGTATAACGAAGCAAGCAGGTTTATAACATTGATTTGGAATCACTATCATTATCAAGATTTGACCAAACTAGCGTTATAAAGTTTTACATGGGAGCACCCCAAATCCACAGCCAGATTCAAAAGAATCTTATTGGAAGCAACATTTTGCAGTCAGAAAATTATTTTAAACAATTCTTACCAACTACAACGTTAGGCTAGCAGAATGTCATGCATATCTACGAAATGCACAGCTTACAATTTCAGTTTCATTTGGGATACCAACTTCTTAGTTTCTGTACACTTATTTTACAATTACGGCTCGTTACAATATATAAGTGTTTGAACAGAACGTTTACTGGCGTAACGCATGTCTGCGCTGCACTACAGTCTAAGAAACAGCTTTTTTTACAGATTTTCAAAGATTGTTAGTTCTTGGATAATATATAGGGGATTGAGTGAATAGTGACAGATTTCTCTTAATAAAAACCGACAAGACAACGGGGACGCTTTTTTTTTACCAGTCGAAATGACTAGACTTTTAAACATAACCTCGTTTATTTGAATTATAATTCGGCCTATTCCATACGCTGGACTAAACTAGTTACAACTTCGAACGGCAAAATACAGGTTATAATGCCACAGAATAAAAAAAAAGTGAAGAGAGGCAATCAGTAAGAGCATGAATCACAAATTCGGTTGACATAACACGCTTCACATTTTGCACAAATCTGTGGGTGTCAAACAGCAGCGTAGTATGCAAGTAGGCCTCACAACACACTTTTAACTCAACCAGAAAAAGGAAACAAGGACAAATCCATGGTAATGATCATGTCTCAATACTGGAGCATCCTGACTGCCTGACCTGACCTCCATAAAAGTCTGGACGGACTTTGAGGCTGCGTGGCTCGTCATAGTTTTTTTTTATTAGTGAGAAAAGGTGCTTGCTAGGCCTACTTTGTTACACAAAGCACAGACGCAATAGCACAAAGAAGTACTGCAATCGCTTTTACACCTCTCAATTCAACATAATACAATGGCTTGAATCACGCAGGCCACACAACTATCACCTATGAGACTCCCTTATATCTCAGTTATAAAACTTGATCATTTATAATAAAGGAAAAAAATGGGTTAATCAATAATGTCCACGGGTCAGCGTTATATTTTTACAATTTCCTCAAAGCACGATTGCTAAATCCACATGGAAAAAAAGTGGCTAATGGTTATACCTCACACTACTAAAACCGAAATCACCGGGGGGGGGGTCATACTGAAATATAACTTTTCAGTATGACCATGATATACGTAAAAAAAATCCACGGTTGGCAAATACGATATTTATTCACTCACTTTCACAACTTTTTAGGCATTTAGGGTTTCCAGGACTTTCTTCTAAAAGCCTATAAGAAGACGACAGATAGCAGTTGAACATTAGCGAAATGGTCAGGGTTGTTGTGATTTTCCCCAGCCCGATTAAACCCACAGGGTTTTTTCATAAAAAAAACACGTGAAAAAACCCAGTTAAGTGGGGTTTTTTTTTTTTCAATTTGTAGGGGGTTAGTAGTACCTAATTGAAAAAAAGGTGTTACGGAGATCATTTTTTTCAACAGTTGGTCTTCGACTGACCCAGCTAAGTTTAAAGGGAGATATCACTTAGTTTAGACTTAGAGCAGTGTAAAATGAAAGAAGGGATGCTTAATTATATTTCCTAGTGAACTGCCAATTCACTAAACCGAATCTCAAAAGGAGTTAATAAGCAGAGTTGAAACAGAATTTAGTGCATAAAGCATTTAAAAAAAACAGCACACATCAAAAGAGTAAATAAGCAGCAAAATTTGATAAAACCCTATAACCCCACCTCAAAAAAAAACGCCAGGTTTTCACAACCCTGGAAATAGTACGATCTGGTATCTATTTCGAAGCTGTGTAAGTGAGCGAACTTTGTAATTTTGGTGAGTTGATGCAGTTTTCACAGTATGGTTCACAACGAAATTTTTCCGATATTTGTTAAGAACGAGACAGGCATTACCTTGTGCGTATTTTGACTTATTGTTAGTATTAAAAAAACGAACTTGGTATCTAGACAGCGTGTTAGTAGACTTAACGAAAAATCCCAATGAAATTAGGATGCAACAGTTACTTTACATAATGCATTTCAAGTTTTTAATATTTACAAAGATTTATTAATTACCAATCTGCTGATCATCTAGCATACTTTGTTTTACTTGAAAACGATATTGTGGAGAGTAGCATATTCTGGCTACTCGAATCTTTGAAGGAAGGGGATTCCCCAACTTAGGACCTTCACCTTTCCCCACTTTTTACTTTCAGTTTTACCCATTACACATGCTTTGGCAGCCAAATTTTGACTATTTTTGGAAAGGGTTCTTATAGCACAGAATGCATTATTGAAAGATTTTGACAAATATCAAGCAAGTTAGAGATGGGTCGGTTTCGATAACCAAATCGCGATTTTCGGTTTTCATAAAACCGCTTGACCCTTAAAAAATAGCAGTTTCGCAGTTTCACGTGTGAGCATCTGAGCGGATCTCAGCCGAACTTGCCCGCACACTTCATCGCCTTAGCTTGGAGCAACAGGATAATACATGTACCTCGCTCAGCCTTGAGTTGGGTCAGAGGTGGAACAGAGTATAGTTGATATGTTCTGCTAACGGCTGTAAGATATTTGCTTAGCCAAGATTCCAGTCAGCGAACAAATGAAAATGAAATAACTGCATCAAAACAACGAGCAGTTTGGATTATTTTTCGGTAAATTCACGAAGATTTAAGTATTGTTTTTTTTATTTTGCAAAATGATGCACACAAGTAGCCGTGCTTATTTGAAGTTATGTTTGTGTTTTTATGGTCCTCATAACGCACTTTTTTTGTTGTTTATTTGTTACGATTATTTTTTTTATTTGTAAAATGCACACAAATTCCTGTGGTTATCGAAGTTATTGTTTTAGTGAGCCTTTACAACTTAAAATACGTACAATAATAAGTTGGCATTTTGGCCGAATTGTTTTTCATTTGCTAAATTGCTAAGCCTTTCCCTACAGGTAGGAAACATGGTTCTAAAAAACCGAAACCAAACCGAACTGAACTTGACCGAGGTTTTGGCAAAATAAACGAAAATCGACCCATCCCTATAACCAATCTTCATAAATGTCACTCGCCAAACAGTAAGGAAAATTAAGCATTTCGCTTTTAGAGCTACTGTACTCGTCAAGAGGCGACTAATTAACAAACCCCGATTTGTAAATTGTCCTAGCTTGGGAGCCGTGTTAGCTAGAAACAAGCGATTTGCAGCATTATGTACAGACTTACTAGGACTTTCAGACTACTAGCCCCCTGATTGGAGAGTTACATTACAGAAATGCAAACAATATTTAAGCATTAAGTAGTAGTTAAAGTTGTTAAACTTAAAATTTCTTCTACTTCTTCATGGCAAGGAGGTCATGGGCAATGGCGAATGCATTTTAATGTCTACTGGCCAAATGGCGAGTGCCACACAATTCACATTTGTGAAGGGTGCCAATAACTAACCTCATTCGAATTTTTACAAGATCAAGATATTGAAACAAAGTATTAATTTGGTCCAGGTGAATTGAGCGATATATATCAACGGATAAATATATCAGCCAATTGAAAAAAATCATGACCTTTTAAAAGCAAACTGGCTATGGAAATGAAGCTGGGGAAATGGAAATGAAGCTGCAAACCTTAAATAGCCTAAATACAATAACATGCCACCCGCATACAAACAAATACGAAAAGGATCCCCTCAGTTGGTCTTTCTCACTGGGGGTAAGCGGCATTCTTCAGTTGCACTTCAGCCTGTAGTTCTTCAAAATTCATGACTTTGATTTACAAAAAAAAAAATCACGACTTCTGCAGGGCAATCATGATTGAAAAAATCGCAACTTCTCAAGATAAGAAACGTATCCCTGAAATCAATTACGTCCTACGCAAATGGAGATTTTTTTTTTGGGGGGGGGGGGGGGGCCACCGACTGTACGTCCAACCTTCCCACAAGTTTCAGAATAAGAAAGTCGTTAAGGTAGTTTAACTTGGGAAATTGAATGGCAAAGGTGAAACTTTCGACTAGTACCATACATACCAGAACAGAACACTATTCCCTCACCCCATTCCCCCCCCCCCCAAAAAAAAATTGATATTCAAGATCAAATGGTCCTCTCCAGTGTTAATAACCAAGCTCCAGACTGGCTTAGTATGCCCTTCACACTCACCAGTATAATCATTAATCATTTGCACGAAGAATCTGAATCTACTTTTATCTGGTTGAAACGAATGTATACAATTGCCCCCTTCTCATGCATGTACGATTTTAGGTATAGCAGTACGCATACTTCAAAAATTGTAATTTTAATGCTTTGGAATACTGCCTGTGACACTAACTGGATTAGTATGCTATTAAGTACTAATTACAACATTTAACCACCGTTGCAGCGTTATAGGCCTAACCTAAAGAAACACTAGCCACTAAAAAATGAATCGTCATGGCATATCAGTGCAATATGATCATTAACAGTTTTGTAATAGGCATAGCTTGCTATTAATTTTGAGCGCAATAGTACGAAGGAATCCAAACTAATGCTCTAATGAGGCTAGCCACATCTGCATTAACTCCAAAGCAATGTGGGAATGACACCGTGACACAGGTCATTGGGGAGGCAACTAACCTTAGAGTGCACTACATTCTTGATACAGATTCTTGCTCCGATTTAGAACTGGGCTTCCAACAATATCTATTTGTTCACCTAGTTTATGCGTTCTTGAAATGGGAGTTGAATCTTGAAGGTACACATGCAACTTGATACTTTTTAACTTGGGAAGAAATTGAGGGACAGGAAGGTTTGACCTAATGTGATGGAGCAAAATGGAGAGGATGGTTCCAGTGAATGTGACAAAGGACGAAAATGGAAAATTGTTTTGACTGAATTGTGACGAAGGACGAAAATGACCTAGGATGGTTTGACTAAATGTGACGAAGGACGACAATGGAGAGGATGGTTTGAATGGGACGAAGGATGGAAATGGGGAAAGGTTGGTTTGACCGAATGTGACGAAGGACAAAACTGGAGAGGATGGTTTGACCGAATGTGATGAAGGACGAAAATGGGGGAGGGTGGTTTGACCGATTGTGACTAAACCGTGTCGTTAAGGGGAGTAACATTTCAGTGTACACTACAATAAAGCAAGCACTCCAAAACTGTATAGAAACGACTATCTCACGTATCCATCCAGCAAGACGTCAGCTAACTTAAGCTCAGCTCAATCATTAACCTTTGTCAGCTAGTTTAAACAGACTGGGGGGCCCAATTATTAACCGGTTGATAAGGTTTTAAGCACACTCCCCTCCACTCAAATATTTTTAAAGGTCTTCTGCTTACGTAGAGGAGCAACAAGAGGGGTTTTTGTGTACTAGGATTCCTGCTGCCAACCTCCTGTATGACCAAGGTGAAGACAGTGATGTAGAGGCCCCGGTTGAGGACTTGGTTTGACGAGAGGTGAATGCCGCTGGGGTGCTTAGGCTTCACCTCAAGAGAGAAAAGGACACCTGAACCCAGGACAACTCGTAGAGCAACAAGGTTTACTTTATGACCAACTGACCAAACCAAAACCTTTATGACCAACTGACCAAACCAAAACCCTTCTAAAACGCCTTAATTATTGCGTTCGTCTTTAATATAATTATTAATAATCTACAGTGCGAAAAGCCCTATAAGCCGGCAAAGTCACAAGAATTTAACATACACTAGTAATGACTTCTCCTGCACCCTGAATATACGTTACATTAAAGGCCAAGATCATAGCGCAAAAACTAAATAAGAATTTTAACTAGTTTCAAAACCTTTCCTTGCCCCAATATTTCCCTTACATATCAAATTCCCTTAGATGTATTGTAGCCAATGTACGTATCACGGCAACCGATAAAGGGGACACTAAATAAGCTTAGGGACACTTTCCTCGCCCCCTTTCCTACTGCCTTTCAACTTTGATAGTCACCAGCAAAATTAGCAAATGGCGTGGAAATCGGCCATCAATAATGCGAAAAGAATCGTACAATCAAATTCGCACGCCGCTTGTGGCCAGTACCCATGCGACGCGCAACCGACGGACGACGAGCCCCTTTGATTTTAACTTTAAAAAATGCACAGAAAGAAACAATTTCCTAAGCCAGGCACCTTTTATTCCCAAACCTATGACTGGTAATACCTGGCCCAAGTGCATCAACCTGTAGCAATAAAGTGATTAAAAAGAAATTTATATACTTTACCACTTTTTACCCCAAAAAAATGGTTAACAGCTTACAAAAGAAAATTTGCCAAATAACAAGACAAAATAGTTCAGCGGTAACCAGCGTATTATCACACTCAGCCCTCAGGACACATCTTAGGGGTCTCCGGTACTAGCTCATCACCTACCATACATCAATTACTAGCCTACAAATTTATTAATTATTAACAAACACGGTAAATTCGTAAATCCCAGAGACAGACAACTTATCGAAGCGCGATTTACAACCCACCCGAACTCTTCACACTGGCACAAACTACGTCATGTCGCACCACGCCACAACCAACAATGCCGAAAGCTAACTAAAAACAAAAAAAAACATACCTCCTCTCACGACGTAATCCACAAGCATCAGCTTAATTCCATTTTCGACGTTACAAAAAATCGCACTAAAACTCGGTAATCCTTTCACAAATTGGCACAACACACTCGCATCTCACTAACACGTTTGGTAAAAACACGTGGCCATCAACAAAGCCCCGTTATCCAGCCGGTTGGTTACAATAGCCTTGCACGAAACAACACATTAGCGCTTAGCCCACAGGAAAGAAATCTGCTTGCCAGCGAACAGGGAGGACTGCAAGAGAGCAAACCAGCCACCCAGCCTACCTCAAGACAAACTGCCAGGAAATGGGTCAGGTCTACTGCGAGGCGCACGAGGCAGTGTCAGGAAACTGGGCTACCACTGAGAGCAAGCAAGTGGATGCATGGCTTCTAGATCAAAAGTCACTCACTCAATGCAGTAACATCCTGTAGCAAAAACCAACCTACGCTAGCAAAGCAGTAGCAAACGCTGCTAAAATAGAAATAAGTGTGCCAGCCACCCCAAACAAAAGTCGATCAAATAACCCAGCGTTTTGCCCACAAAACTGGGTTATCCCTTTATCGGGAGGCTGACATTGGAAGGCGCGTGCACTCGGCACAAACTGCTCGGTTGTCCCCGATCAATAGATGCCCCACTCGTTAGTAATCTGAGGACTCTCTTGCCAACGAAAGCAAACGTGCTATTAGATACTCAACTTACTGGTTTCAATTTGATAACCTTAATGAATTAATTATGTCCTCTGACGTGAAATTTCGATTTATCAGGATACCGCTCAAGATTTTTTTTCCTTTTCCGCAAAATTATTTTCGTTTGTTATGGAAAAAGCTATAAAGGGCACTGGGTAACTCAGTTTGGCGTATCCCTTAAATAAATACCAAAACCTTCTCCCACAAGGTGAAAAAAAAAAGTAAATAAATGTGTTTGCTAGCAACACATACAAACATTGACCTAATGTTGCAAAAACAAGTCCCACAGGAAAGTCCTCACAGAAGCCGGTCCCATTTACATCTTCTTAATTGAATTTCTTAAAATCAAGCAGTAGTTTGTGTTTTAGCTTGCTGAAGCCAGTCCGGTTTTGAGCCTGTTAATTAATTTTTTTTCTATAAAATCGGCAATCTTCGATCCTCACCATTTTACGAGCAATTCACTATTCTGTTCAGCACGCAAAGTAAACAAGATTTTTAAATGTTTAAAAAAAATTAAGTTTAACATTTACCTAGACTAGGCCTACACGAAAGCATTTCTCCACGACACTGGAAATTATGTTACAGGAGATTATGTTATGTCATGGAAATTACGTATCTTTGCATACCCGAATGGGGGGAAAAAAAAAGATGCACTGTAATCAACTTCAGTGTCTATGACAGCATTACTCCGTGAGTCTTTCGATATTAAAGGAGTAGGATGTACCAATTGTAAGGCTTCCTTACACGATAAGCAGCAAGCAGTAGTTTCAGTCAAGAGACTTCTTGGGCCGTTCAGTTAAAATAACCATACTGAAGTTTTATTAGCACCATAAAGTTCACAACTCCAACGGATCTCCTCCTGGATGTTGACGTAACAAAAGGCTTAAATCCTTAGCAGTTTGGGAGGCTGCCTCTAAATCTAAGGCTGTCCAACATTAGACATCAATGTATGTCGACAACATTAATTTCCCAGCCCTGACAAGGGGTTTCATATGGATCCATTAACTCCTACCCTGAGCGACGTTTTCCGTCAGAACAACGTTATGTATCGAACTTCCAGTTCAGTAAGGCACGATAGCCTACAGAGCAATTGATCATATCACATTCCATCAAAGTGCTACACGATATAAAAGTGGTTGGTGTTGCTTGCACCTCAAGGTTAATGTTCCGAAATTACAGTATTGTTTTAGTTACCATCTGAAACCATGTTATGGTATTACGAATCTTTGACAGCTTGCCAAGAGACCACAAGGTCTCCCAAGATACACCAACGCCCGTGATGACTAGCCAGCTAGAACCGAAATTTTTGGCAGCTCTTTAGCTAATATCGTAAGTCTTAACTTGTTAAATAAATTAAGGTCTGAATCATGTTGTTAATACCCCCACATACCCAAAAGAGGGAGGGGGGGGGGAGATCAAAGATGCGGAAATAGCTTCTTACATCCTCGACAGTGGCATCACTTTAAAATGAGTTCAAAAAGTTTCTCTTGCCACATAGACACAAATTAAAACAGGACGGAAAGCAGATGGTTCAACAAGAGGCCGTGTTAGTATGGCTCAGCGGTAGGAACTCGGCCTTTAGTTTCAAAGATCCTGGGTTCGATTCCTTGCTCAGGCAGTCTGACAAGTTCAAAAGGCAATGTGAATAGGTTTGCATCTGTATTTATTTAGACACAAATAGCTTGTTTGTAAAGTTCATCAGATCTGTAAGCTTGAATGTTCAGTACGACTTGGAAGAAAATTGAACTAACGCAGATATTTTTACATTAGGCCTACATAAAAATTGAAATGATTCATGCAAAAACTTATTTTTGTCTCCCTTATCCATTTAACAGCATAAAAACCGGAATAAAAATATGAAATGAAAGACATTGACCTCCCTAGTTTAGCACTAACCCATACGTACGTTGATCAAGTCACAGGATTCAAACCAACATTCACCTGGTCTGGAGTCTGAGATGCTGGACATCTGGGGTGTGCTCGCTTTGCTCAGGGACACTTCACAAAACTCGCGGTGTGCCTGTGTCCAGGGACTTTAAAAAAATTCTTGTAGCTCTCCAGTTCTGAACACCAACTGAAGAGGTTAACAGCCTACAGACGTAGCCTATAGCAAAGCGTAAGCGTACATAAAAGATTACTAACAAGAACGTCAAGTGAGCCGTAAAAAAGGGGGATGTATGATTGAATTTTCACTTGTTAAAATGAACACGGATAAAAATTGATGATTTTTAATTGAAATAATAAAATGTACAATTGAGAAAATTCCATCTGTTTAGGTGCTGTTGTGCTTTATGTTTTGAATATATGATTGGTAAAGCACAACAACACCTAAACAGATGGAATTTGCTCAATTGTACATTTTATTATTTCAATTAAAAATTATCAATTTTTATCAGTGTTTCGTGTTATAAGTGAAAATTCAATCATATATCCCCCTTTTTTATGGCTCACTTCACTTTTTTGTTTGTAATCCGTGTACCCTTTTTACGGCTATGGCGTCGCGCTACAAAGGTTTACGCATGTAGTCGATTGTTACTGGCCACTTTGAAACAATTCAACTCATTTCTGAAAGCCTGCATCTGCGAAATAAATACGCAATTCTATCGTTTAGCTGCCAATTTTGAGGCCGAGGCCTCGAAATTCTCAACGCAGCTTAGTTTGGTTTAAAAGTATATGCGTTTAGCTGAAACACTGATTCTTTCATTTTACCGTTCAACGGTCAACATTCAACGTTCAACTCATAATGAAACTGGAGTTTGCCGAGTGGCATTGTTCCCTAAATACAATGGTTAAAACAATTAAACCAATCAAAATGATCGTTTAGGGTCCCGTAACTCCAGAATGGATGGACCAATTGAAAAAGTGGTCCCTGTAAGGTTGAAGCCCAGGGAAATTTCTGGCTCAGATCATGTTTCAGATTTTAGGTAGGTGCAGTAGTTTTTTTCTGAAACCGTGTCAGCCAAGAACAAGAACAAGTGAACAGTTTTCAAATTTACGTATGGCTCCCTACGTTTTCTCTTGCACGGAATTGCATAAAGGTTGGTGTAAAGTTTGGAAAGGTTGCTATCTACTATCTCGCCAAGTTTGGTCGAAATATATTGAATAGAAACTGAGAAATTAATAGTTTTAGTTTTGCTGGAGAGAGGACTTCAATCATATATAGCCGTGTATGATAACTGTAAAAGGGCCAAGTAAAATGGAGAGAGAACAGATCTATATTTTGTTCCTGATCCTTGAAAACTGATTAAAATCCTCTAGCAAAAGGCAACAATTTTTACATTTGACTTGACTACAAGCACACTTAGTCCTTTAAGGCTCCTTCACTTTTCTACGAGGACTGTTTTGTACAATAGTACAAAATTCTTTAAGGAAAACTGCAGAAATATCATAAAAGTAATCATATGACGAATTATTTTCTACGCTGCATTTAAAACTAATACGCCAATACATTAAAAGTATAAAACAATGAAGTAAGATTTTACATTTAAAAAAGGATTATTTTGTACAAAACCATTAAAAAAGTATAAAAATAAATAAAGGATTATTTTGTTACGTCTTGTAGTCCTAAAAATTTTGCTAGGTTAATCGAAGATTAATTTAGCTACAGGCTTTGTGGTCTTGTGAAAGCAACATTCCTCATTTTTATGCTCATCCGGCCAGAAAAGAAACAGAACAGGACAGGAAAACACTTTGCCTAACTGCAAATGCTGAATATAGTCCTGAAGCTTATCAGCCAGTACACTATCCTAACACGTGGAGCAAATCAGCTTACTCAGCATAAACTAATCAAGGGTGATGGTTTCGTATTTCCTATTCATCTAAATCATCTTGGTGGCCATAAACCGTTACCTGACAACAGAATTGTCTTTAGTACCAACCTTGCCCACTTTATGACATCAACAGGGAACAAGCAATGCCACAAGGCATTGCAAAGCAACCTTCACATAAACCAACATTTTAAAATCAAAACTTGTACTGTCTGTTTGGCTCTAGCATACGTAGGCTAAGCTACCAATTAACATCATGTAGCCTAAAACAGTTGCCAGAAATAAAGCACCAGCGAGAGCATCAAGCTGCAGTCACTATATTCTTGGATAGTCATGTGATAGAAGTACATTTTCCAAGAATACTTTCACTAAAAGAACGAAAGTTGCAACAAGAAATACGACGAAGTCATCCGTCTGTTTTTTTTTTTTTTAATTCGTACAGACTATGCTATCTCTGCTGTCCACAACGAGCACATACGATCGAATGGCGTCCTGGTCACACAGGTGCAGCGATATCTTTATGCCAATGGACAAGTGGCAATGTGATGGTAAAGGCGGACAGTGCGGACACAGCAATGGTATGGTGATGGACTGGTCCCTAGTTCGAATCCAGGTCCACCTAGCAGAGAAGCCAAACACAATATTTTGAGACTTACAGACCTTTAAAAAAAAAAAAACTATTCGCAATACTTTTGGCCCACATATTTCCAATTTAACCCTTCTGTTGAAATGGATTTAAATATCTCCAGCGGCATTGCTATGAAAAAAAAAAGACTTGACAAACAAATTTAATATAAGATTTAATTAAAAGGAAGAAACTCTTGAAACGGGGCGGGCCCCCCCCCCCTATTGTCCCTTTAGACATTTCGCCGTGAAATATTTATCAAATCTTCTGAACAACGACGAACACCAATTTTTTTTTCTTTTTACTAGTTGTTAAGTATTTGTTTCAACCCTTTCGTTGGTGAATGAAAGTATCGCTGGATCGAACGAGCAGCTTCTTAAAATATGCTACGAAGTAAACTGTTCTGCAGATACTGCACATTTAGTGAAGTCACTTCGATATTAGAAACACGTCAAGGCTACCCTCCGCAAACATTCTTTCAACTAGAATCCTAAAAATAAGGGCGCTATAAAAATCTTCATCAGCAACCACAGGCAGTCGACGCCAAGCTCCGGTCAAGGTCAACAAACAACGTCATCCCACCATCAGCAACTCCCAAGGCAAGCACACCAATGAAAAAGGTTGTTCCCTAAAGATTTTACCGCACGTACTTTCGACAACTCGAAATTGAAAAAGAAATGCCTTTTACATCGACAACTCAAAACTAAAAAAAGGACGAAGTCCATTAAAGTGGGACTATCGCCGATTGAAAATCTGCAGAATCCTGTAACATCTGGCACTTGCTTGCACCAAGCGAAGGAAAACACAACAGCATTTCTTTTAACGAAACATACAAGCCACGACCTCCTTAATCATATTTAAGTGAAAATTTAGTACGTCCTCGTTGGTACACTGACACATAGGCACCCCAATTTAGGCACCAAGTTTAAATTTTTTTTTAAATTAGGATGGATTGTCCTCAAATTGAGGGTGGGGGAGAAAATAAGTTAGCTATAAAATGTTCGTAGCGTTCAAAACTGCCAAAGATTGTGGGAATCTTAATCTTTATTACACTAGCACCTCTGACATTATGTGTTAACTGCAGTGAGCGCGGCAGCGCGAGTGAGGCAATGTAATTTGGAACATTAATTTACCACAAAAAAAGTTTCGGGAAGAAATGCAAAACTTCCCCTCAACGATCCACACGACTAAGTGTACCAGATTTAAAACAAACGATACAGAATTTGAGGGCAATCTATCCCAATCAAAAAAATAAAATTAAAAAAAAAACTTGGTGTCTATTTGTCCGGTGCCTATGTGTCCTACATCCGTCCTCGTGCACCTGGGAGCAAGCTATAAAGGTTGACAATATCACGGCTACTAGTTGGCGCCATGGTAGTTTCGTTCACTTTTCAATCCGTGATAGTGGCGCGTTAAAACATTGACAACACAAATTTGAAAAGGAATAAGTTCTTTAAAACGGCTCAAAATTGGAAAAAATTAAAAGGACACTCCCCCTCTTGTGCGTCCTGCGAGTAAGTAGCTTCTGCAAGCTGCAATATTTACATTCGTCTGAACTAATGTTGCAAAACTGCATCGTACACGAAAGCAAACAACGAGGCACGTACCTTTAAGTTCTAAAACTTCAAGTAACAATTGAAAAAGAATTAATTACTTTAGAACATTGACAAGAATTCAAAAAATGCTTTAAAACGTCGACGCCTCAATAGTAAAGTATTAAGTGCTTTAAAACATCGACAACAAAAAATTGAAAAAGGAATTAAGTGCTTTCAGATCTCAGCATAACCGGGTGATGGTAGACTCGGTCGCCCGGAAAAAAGTGGCCACTTGCTTAAAACACCGACAAGTAAAAATAGAAAAATAATTAAGTGCAACCACAGAAAGAGTACTTTAAGTAGCACTGCACTGCCTGCACACCAAATACTTTACATCTTAAAAGGTGTGTTTGCTTCAGGCTTAAATTCCTGTATGAAAGATTTCTTAAACATTTAGGGAAAACTTCCAAGTTTTCCTGTATCATAACGTGACTTTTCCTGGTGGGGCTATAGTAGCAATATGATGCAATACGGAACATGTCTGGGTAGGCCTAGGCTACGTATGTTGTAGGAGGCATTTTAAAATGTGACATCTAGGTGATTTTCTGTTTTTAATAATGGGAAGTAATTTAATAGCATCCTGCTAATATTTACATTGCAATAACCATGACGTTTTATCTGTGTGTTTGCATGTGTACTAATTTTTAATCATTTGCTAAACGAGATCAAAAATCTAATAAAAGACTAATGCGGTAAAAATTTAAATTACACGGTGGTCCACAAAAAACTGACAACCAAAGATTTTTTGAGTCCAACTTTCCTAGTTAGCACCCCTCAGAACCAGGATGGGACAGCCATCAAAGCTTATAACGGGAAGATTTCTGCCCTCTCCTGGTTCTGAGGGGTGCTAACTAGAAAAGTTGTACTTAAATCTTGAGTCGTCAGTTTTTTGTGGACCACCCTGTATTTATGCTAACCGACCACCGAAGAAACAATACAAGATACAAGCCTAAAAAATTATAACTTGTGATGTTAAAATACAACAATCTGTTTGTGACGAAACAATTTTTTTGTTGATGCTGTTTCGTCTAAGCACATGGCAAAATGAGACAATAACTGCCTGGAACGCAACTCGTATCTCAGTTGGTCTTGTATTACTACACAGAGTCTCGCGAAATGGGCAATGGTAACATGCTAGCCTAAATTGTAGGACAAGCAGGACTGTACTTTTAAGTAACAAAACACTCAATAGAAATTAACTTCCATAATACAGCAGTAATAAGCAACTATGTAAGCGACTAAGTGACAACCAAAATTCTAAAGTAGCTAAATAAATAAGCCTACAAAACGAAATTACGCATTTGGTTTTGGTCTTTGACACAACACTGGTATGCTAAAATGTAAAGTTAGTCTTGTCGTGACTAAAACAAGTAGCAAAAACATTTTATTTTCTATCGTGCAAGATATACAGGTTTCATGGCATAGACTGGGAAAGCATCAAATTTGCAGCTTTTAAATTTCTGAATGCCACAGAAAGCCTATTTAACAAAGCTGGTAAAAGTAGCCTACCAATGTTGTACCAAGTACGTACAAGGAAAAAATAGGCATGACAAAAACGTTATCAGTGTCACGTACCTGGTTGTCTACCCTGGATATGTTATCAAAGGGTGTAACCAATCCAATATTTCAGTTTTACTTATATTTTTCCACGACAGTAACGTTTACGACTAATACGTTTCCCAAAGTTTGTTTGGACACATGCCTAACCTTGGCAGATATCAATGGTAGCGTCAGTCAAAGGTCAAATATAATCGCTCGTCATAGATGTAGCGGGGGACAAGTTATTTAGGGACAAAGAAATGACATAGCAAACGGCATTTGAGCAATTTTAAACTGTAGAGGCAGAACACATGTCGAGCAAGAGTGGCAAAAAACTAATTGTGGATTAGCGAAGCGATCAATGTTACAGACTGGCCTTAGGAATACAAGAAACTAAATTGAGAAAGAAAGACTGGGCCTTCAAAGAATTGCTCCCTGACTGATCTGTTAAGCTGTCACCTTTGTTTAGTAATCTAGCTTCAGTATGATAATCTCAAACACATTTTGAAGTAATTTCTACTCGTCGCAGCATACACACGTTTCAATAAACCTTATTCGGCCTTTATCAACTTGCTGCATGGGGAGGTAAGGATTTTTAATGTCATATGCTAGTCTGATTGACAACAGGGAACAAAGCGCCCCCCTTGTGGCAGCGGGGTTTTGCATCATCTGGCGAGTTTCCTTAAAGATAACTTTTGAAAGCTCCATAACACCAACGGGAGAAAAATAAATGATTCTGAAGCATTTCCTGAAAATCCACATAACCACAATATTGGAATTAGGCTACTGCACTAGTAATTTGTTCAAAATGGATTTTGAAAGCAGTAGCCTAAATAAGGCACATAATGGCTGTAAGCCCCGAGCGGTAAATCCTGGGATGTCACCCTTTGCGTGGGTTAGAAGCACCACTTAGTAATGCGGCACGATTGATATCTTTGAGATTGGTTGCTCCAACAGAAAGTCTGTAACTAGGTAAACATGGGCAGCCCAATATTTTTCGTTTTTCTCTTTCTAAGTTTTCTCCCACATTGTTTTAGCAACTAATTGTATAATTGTATAAGTCAATAAAATCAACGCTCACTTTCACATCCAAGACACTCGCACTGCCTAGCAAGTTTTCGACAACTTTCTGCTATCAGACCTCCAAAGATCTTTAGACAACTAACTGTGTCTAGAAAAAAAAAAGAAGGTTCCTTCGGGTTTCATAGTTTGCTTACTGGCCCGGAAGCACAACTTTCTGCGACTCCAATTTAACAGAAAACAAAATTGTCTGCAGCTAAATTTGTCAAATGGTTATCCACATGTTTATTGGTTTTTATTGAATAACTTTTCAGTGCTTATCCTATTGATCTGGTTACTGCAGCAATGGAAAGGTCTCGTCGAGACGATAAAAATGGTGTATTGGAATGTCAAAATCGGTCAAAAATTGACGAAACCGCAGAAATTTGGCCAAAATTTGTCCACGGCGGCCTTCAATTGTCCACGACGTATCGTCGCTCAGATTCTGCTACGGGGCTTTTTAATAAATAAACACAAATCGCTGTAAATTATATAAAGGAAGTAGAAAACCAACCATACAGCGAAAATCGTACACGAGAAATAACGTGGTATACCACCATTATGCACTTACGTTTCGTCGGAGTGGCATGACCCGGATTCGAACTGAACTGGCAATCCAATACGCCCCAAGATCAATGACATGGCGCTTTCCTTGATCACCATGACCATTCCTCCACTGGCATAAAGATGACTCGCTGAACCTATTATTAAGGTCAGCACAGTGAAGGTTAAAAGATTCTACTTGGATAAGGCGGTGTTCGTAAGCAAAGAATGTGTAACAATGATGTTCATTACAGCTACACAAGGCAGCATTTCCCAACCAGTGAGTAGGGATGGGTTGGTAATTGATAGTGCTGGGCGGTATCGGTATTTTTACCGCGGTTATCGGTATTTTTGAATACCGAAACCGTAATCGATATTTGCATAATACCGAAATACCGTACATTTTTAGTGTCCAGCTGATTATTTAATAACTTCGCCAATTTTTGGCCGATTTGGACGTTCCAATATACCATTCGAAGCATTTTTTCACCAGCTTTCCAATGGAGCTATATTCAAATTAATAGCGTAAACTGTTCAGAAGTTATAGGGAAAAACCAGTAAACAATTTGCAAAATATTTACTCAGTCTTTAAAGTTGACTCAATGATTCAGGTAGAGTGCACAGTTAGCTAGTCTGTACAAAACAAACATCTCTCTAAATGGTTTTTTTTTTTTTTTTGATACGGTTAGGATTCGGATCTGATACAGCCAATCTTGTAAATTATCTGGATTTGGTAAAAGTAGATTCAGTAGATTCCTACTTTTTATGCTTCATCTTAAGAGGTGTTTATTCCGAGCAACGATTAAACTGTAACCCGATCTCCGAGACCAATTCCAATCAAAGTGGCACAGTAGCAGTAGAGGTGCACTGACGTTGAAATCGGACATCGGAAAACAGCATGGTATGCCCTGTATCATTTAGTAGCAGTTTGCTCTTAGTGCGCAAGAGCAGAGCATTGTAGAGGTAGACGAGCAGCTACCGGTGCCGTCCTGTTTTTTAACTACGGCTAAGCACACACAATTCTAGCCATAAACCATCTGTCAACAGTTTTTAAAACTTACATTAGGCTATTATCAAATTTTTAAGTCTTACCAGCTCATTTGTTTTATTAAAAACAAATTGCACAGTAAGGGGGGGGGGGAAAACCGCATGCTACGTACATGCAAAATCTACCGTATCCTGGTATCTAGGATACCCGACAAAATCACGTAATTTGTTATACATTTTTACCTAAAAACACGCTTTTCATCAAACAATTTTACACTCTGGATACCGGACACTTCGGTAGATTTTGAATGGATAACATGCTAGTCCCAATTGGGAGGAATACAATAAAAAACTACTGGTGGCAGTAATACTGTAGAAAACGGAACCGAACCTCTGGCAGGGCCAACTCAACTATATTAACATGCAAATTCTACCAAAGTGTCCGACATCCAGAATGTAAAAACGTCTGATGAAAAGCGTGTTTTTAGGTGACAGTGTACAACAAATTACGTAATTTGTCGAATTTTGTCTAATGACGGTGATTTTGACGGGTATACTAGATACGGTAGATTTTGGATGCATGTAACATGTTTAATATTTCACACATTGCGCAAATTGTATGCTTGTATCATAGCCCCTCAAAGAACTTGCTGCCACTAGGCAGCAAAACTTGCGTGTATGATTATAATACAGGAAAAATTGCACGAAGATCTTGTAGGTTATGTAGTTACTCAGTTCCAGTTCTTTCAACAAATAACTTCCCACTGCAACCTACGAGTGTGCCCCCCCCCCCCCCACTAACCCAGCCGAAACTAATGTTAACGTTGTAATACAATTATAGTTATGTCAAAAACCAGTAAAACTAACAATGACACAGGAAATTTTGACAGATTTTGTCAACAGCGGCATTTAGCAGCTTGTCAAAAATTCCAAACAGCTACGCACAATTTCAAAATCATGATGCAACCAGTATCTAGCGAATTTCGACAAACTGTCTGCAGGGCACGTCGGTCTTCATCAGGCACAAACACACAAAAATAATGGTCCTTGTTTACATCTTAGTCCCATAGCAGAATCTGCACGACGCGCGACGAAACATCACGGACAGTTGAAGGCCACCATGGTCAAATTAATTTTGGCCAAATTTCTGCCGCTTTCTCAATTTTTGACAGATTTTGACATTCCAATACGCCATTTCGACGAGACCTTTCCATGGGTGGAATAGCCGGATCAATAGGATACAGCACTGAAAAGTTATTCAATACAAACCAATAAACGTGCGGATAACCAAACGATAAAAACAGATTAGCTGTGTCAGGCAATTTATTTTCTGACAATTGGTGTCGCATAGGGATCGACCGATCATCGGATCGGTATCGGCATCGGCCGATATTTTTCATCCGATAATCGGATCGGAATCGGATCGGTTTATGTGTCCGATACCGATGTCAACTTCACTGCCAAACGCGAGTGACAGTTTTGTAAATTGCTTCGGTTTAACAGATTAACTAGCAAAGGCTTGTCACCTCTCAATACCAACAATTTATAAATTCTTGTAAATACTAATACTAATGTCTAGTGCATTGCGTTTAAATCGTCTGGCGATCGACGGGAAGCAAGCACCAGCTGGTCCTACCGGAGCACGTGCCAAAACCACCCAAATTTTGGTTAATTCTGAACATTGTGTATCTTAGTTACTTTTATTAAATATTTAACGTAAAAGTATATAAACTTATATTTGCGATCTCGTTTACCTTTTGTTAGTTAAAGAAATCGATGGTTGTAGAAGCATTAGTAGCGTTACTTCCGATCCTTGCAAGATTTCTTTGTTGTGGAGCTCAGTCACAAGGGCCAACAGAAAACGTGCTAGTCAGTAATCCTGGACAGTGCATAAGCGGGTTGTGATTTTTAAAAGGTTTTAAAAATATATTATGTCAAAATTGTAATTTATTTTAGAAATACAAATCCATAAAAAATGCGGTAGGCTAACGAGAAACGTTTTAATTATTTGCTACGGAGTGTGTTGTCTTTTGTCTTTGCTGGTATCGGCAGGGTGCTCAGTGCGCGGACAACCGGGAAAAAGTAATGCACATTAGGCCATTAAAAAAAAATCGTCTCATCAAATTTAAAATTATTACTTTTTAAAAATACTTTATTACTAGTACAGTATAACAATATCCAAGTATTTACTCGAATCCTGTGTTTTTACTACTGTTAAAATTATTCAAGCTGTATCCTCCATTTTACTGGTAGTAGGTTCACCTTTCGAATATCAACTTTTAAAGAGCATTTTGTAAACAACCGGTTTCTTCGACGTAGTCAGTTCATCCGAGCAACTATGATCTATTTAAAACTAGTTTCAATTGGATCTGAATGAAATATATGGATTACCCATTAAAGATATTGCAGCAAAAAGGTTTATTCGTAAGAAATTCAAGAGTGAATGGTAAAGCCTTGGATTGGTAAAGCAAACACCCAAGTTTTGTTTCGTGCTGGGTAGTTGGCAGATGGGCTACGGTGATTTTAAATCGCATTTTCCTAAGCGGAGGTCTATTTTAGTTAGACGTGAGTTTGGGGAGGGGGACAAGTAAAGTAAGCAAAAGAATATTTTTCCAATGTCCAGCGTTAATTTGTCATTCGTTCGTAATTAATTTTTTGCTAGACAATAATTTTAATTACTAGGATTTTTTTTTTTTACGGATGGGGGTTTGAGGAGCTGCAGAGCCTGGAAACTAGCCAGTTTTGAAATTTAAAAGGCGTGACCAGCCCCTGTAAAGATTAGTTTTATAATTTCCGATTTTCGTTTTTTCTCTCATGCAAGTGTGCATATGCAGTTAGTACAAAAGTATTATACTCATACTTAACATCAGAAATTTTAAATCGTTTGTAATGAAGAATTTTAATCTGCGTTAAATTCATTGTACTACAGTGCTGATAAATGGGTTTTTTCTATTTTTTTGGCATTTAACTTTAAATATGGTCCATATGTTCATATTTTTACTTGTGGTCCTGGTATGAGAAGGTGCCAAAAGTTACAAGGAACCGGACGGGATAAGCAGTGGTAAATTTTACCCAGATAGAACCATTGTGTGTGTAATAATAATAACATTTTGTAACTCATTGCAATAAAAGTGTAAAAATATGATAATTATAACTTATTTTCAATTATATGAAGTAACAAGGATAACATTGTATTTTTTTTAGTTTTTATTAAGTTCATAAATTTTGCTTGGTTAAAAATATTAAATATCGGTATCGGATCGGATCGGAATGACAGTTATCGGCATCGGATCGGATCGGCAAAAACCTGTATCGGTCGATCCCTAGTGTCGCAGACAGTTGCATCTCAGCCGATGACATTTTTCCGGCCAACAAATCGGACATTTGAATCGGATGCGTTACCATGCCTGCGGTATTTGTCAGGCAGATCCTTCCATTGTTGAGCGAGCAGCTCAGTCAGTTGACAATCGAAGGATCCGCCTGACAATACTGCAGGCATCGATTCAAATGTGCGACTAGGCCAGAAAAATGTCATCAGCTAAGATGTAAACAAGGACCCTTATTTTGATGTGTGCATGCCTGATGAAGGCAAGACGTATCCTGCAGTCTGTCGAATATTCGCTAGATACTGGTTGTACCTTGATTTTGAAATTGTACATAGCTGTTTGGAATTTTCGTCATAATAAACTTTCACAGTAAGAATCACTTCGGAATTTTTAGCAGTCTGTTTGCGGCTCATTCTGCTTAAGGTTCGTTTGACAGTTTGAGAAGAAATGCACTTTCAACAAATTTTTTACAAAACATAAACAATGATAACCAGTTCACACTTTGTCTTCATCAGATTGAACTTTGTCTTCATTGCAGACAGACTTAGAGGATCACGAAAAATATAAAGTTCATACTGTAAAACTAGAAGAAAACCAAATTAAAGTGAATCAAAATAACGCTCATTTTTACATCCAAGACACTCGCACTGTCTGGCAAATTTTCGACAACTCCCTGTTGTCTTCTGAGGCATCCAAAGACTTGGTTAGTCTCAGATCACATCATCTGCTGCTTGTTCTGGTCGAATACAAAGGCGGCAACATTTTTGTATTCAACCAGCAGACGATGTGACCAAAGACTAACCAAGTCTTTTGAGGCCTGATGAAGACAACAGGGAGTTGTCGAAATTTTGCCAGATAGTGCGAGTGTTGTGGGCGTGAAAATCGTACATGCAAAATCTACCAAAGTGTCCAGTATCCAGAATGTAAAATTGTCTGATGAAAAGCGTTTTTAGGTGAAAGTGTACAACAAATTACGTGATTTGTCGGGTATCCTAGTAGGGATAGGCCGATATGACTTTTTACCGAAACGATACCGATGAAAGGTAAACCGATCCGATCCCGATAATAATAATACAAAATCGCGACTAAAAGTTTAAATTACATATAAAAAATATAACTTCGGTTTCTGGTTTTGTGTGGGTTCCAACTGTTGAGATTACCCAAAAAGTTCTGTGCAGCAATAACAGCATTTTTACTCTTATTCCTACATATGGCTTCAGTATATTCATCTTCTCAGTTAGATTTTAATTGGTTGTTTTAAAACTTAGATCATGGAACTGTCACGTGCTACATTTTCATAACTGAGCAAATGGCTTTGCTTTTCTCACTTGGTGATTGCTTTTGCCACACTTGGCGTCAGTTTTTCAGGGGAGACAGTTGTGCTTCTTGGCATAACAAATATCTGTATCGGAAGCCTTATATTGGTCCGATACCGATATGGCAAAAATACCGATAAATACAGATTAGGCTATACCGATATCAATATCGGACTATCCCTATGTCCTAGATACCAGGATACGGTAGATTTTGCATGACGGTGAAAATGAACTTTATTTTGATTGACTTTAATTTGGTCTTTGAGGTTCACATCAGAGTTGCTTGTTGTTGGCATTTTCGAAATTGCCGCTCTGAACACGATGGATTCCACTTGTTGTAGAGCGCAACCTTCACCAATGTCGGTCGCCACTCGCCAAATGGCGAGGAAAATTCAGCAGTTGGCGACTTGGTTTTTAGAGCTACTCGCCGAAGTGGCGACTGATTAACAAACCCCGATGCTTAAATTGTCAGATCTCGGGAACCGTATTAGCTAGAAACAAGCGGTTTGCGGCGTTGTGTGCAGAATTACAAGGGCTCTCTAACCAAGTGTGCAATACTGTTGCTAGCCACTTGAGCTTAAGCATTAAGTAGGAGGACAACTACTAAAATTGTTTTCACATGGCGAGGAGGTAATGGACAATGGCGAGTGCATTTTGATGTCTACCGGCCAAGTGGCGGGTACCACATAATTCCCATTCGTGAAGGATGGTAGAGCGAACTTGAAATTTTCGGATGTACGAGTTTGTGGATTGAAGGGCAGGCCGGTGGCTGGAGATAAGTAGATTGTTACCGTATAGATTTAATTGCACTTCTGGAAAAACTGAACAATTCATATGAATCTCTACTAACCACTGGCCTGCCTTTCAATCCACAAAATCATACACCCCGAAAATTCAAAGTTCGCTGTACAACACATGGAAATCTCATCGCATTCGTGCCGTCGCTTAACTCTTAAAGATTTAGTGTTCCGGAGCGGCAATTTCGAAAACGCCAACAACAAGGTGTGATCCTCAAAGACGACGGCAATCGAAGAATTCAGTATTTGACCTGATGAAGATGAACCATTGTTTGTGCTTGTCAAAAATTTGTTTAACACGGACTATTACGTGTTTGCCAATTAACTAGGAAAGTGCATTTCTTCTAAACTGTAAAATGTTGCCTTTATTTCTCAGAAAAACACTTTTTTTTTAAACTTAAGGTTGCACCCCCAAGCCATTAGCAGTTATTATAGAATGGAACTGATTAAAAACAACGCATTAGAACCAGACAATTTATGGGGCGAGCTTTTTTTGCCCCTTCTAGATTTTTTTTTTATACTACTTTTCCCAATCACATTTTGGCGTAAACTACTTGTAAGCCTCCCTCACGCAGAAGGCATGGAGGTCACAAAGGTCCCACACAACTCTTTTGAATGCATTATTAGTGAAAACACCCCCCTCCCCCGGCCACGTTGTACAGTTGCTTAAAAGCTGTGGCCTAAAACCTAGCTCTGAATCACGAATACGATATCGCCGCAGATTTTGTGCCAAGTACTGTGATCATTCATCAACAGCTGCATGCGTACAGCTCAACCTCAACTGCACGTTCACTGCAAGCCAACACGAGGTTAGCCCACAATTTATATTACTGCAACGTGTGCATCATTGCAAACCTTCAAACTATAGTGTTTAAAAAAAAAAAAAGATTTACTGGGTACGTTCGGCAAAGTCGGTATTATTAGTACCCACTGCAAAATCGGTGTGGACGCAGCACACTACATAACGGGGCTGAACTGCCACAGGTTAGCGAGGTCACCCTTGTCAAGCTATAGCTTCTTCCGATGGGTACGAAAAATAACCGACAATGCCGAATGTAGCCTACCTACATCTGAGGGCTTAATAGTTTTCAGCTTCAACAGGGTAGCCCCGATTTACGAACGAATTGTTCATAGAGGATTCGACTCGAGATGAGAGAACGTTTCTACGGAGCGTATGAAAAATCCTCTCCAGTTATCGTCACACCTCCTTCCAGCACAGTTTAAAGACATAATTGAAAAGGAGGTATACCTCTTTTCACACTACCGAGGTTACCATCACTAGAAACAAAACAAAAACCTTTAGTGACCTCATGGTCCATTTTCCGATTCTTTCTATGGAAGACTTCGAGTCACCGCCAGGCACACAAATCGCTCAACAACAAAACACATCAATACAACCGCCCCTTAAATATACGATCCCGTACCTCCTCCACGACTGGAGAGGTGTGTTTTCTAATACAATACCTTTCAAACGGTTCACATTAAAGAAACACAGTCATCAAACCTGGGTAGTCTTTGAGAATAAGTCCATCGTTAGCAACCCCGTACTTCGGTTCCCGTAGCAATCGCTTTGTCCCGCCAGGCACAACCAGCTCAAGGCCGACCGCCAGCTAGGCAAAGTCACTCCACTCAACACACAAAGCACATCGATTCAACGGCGATAACTCATCCCTTACCTAGGCACTGCTTTTCCACACACTCCAGTTCCACGACACTTTCCTCTACAACGTAAATACAGCCCCATGGAGTACAGTTACAGCTTTAAATCCTTGCAAACCCGTACGCACTACCACGCACTCAACCAAGCCCATGTTACCCGACTTGCTATGACAAACTGAACGCAGGTTATGGCCACTTGACATACGGGGCCTTGGGTGCGTTACGGATATTGGAAAGGTGCACCCGTTTCCAGAAATGAGCAGTTTTCCTCGCTTTTGTTTTTCTCTAATCATTAACCTGCACTGATGTGCGCTCCACTACCATACTCCTAAAAACTAATCTTTCATCCTAACCAAGTACAAATTGATTTTTTTACATCTCACAAAATCGTAATCCGCTATCGCGCGCTACAGTAGCCTGGATACGCCGAATCCGTACAAACGTGGTGAGCCTTGCATACACCTCAGCGTTTGCCTTGGAGCGATCAGCACATGCGCACAAAACACAATAACCTTTTGGGAATCTCTACAAACTGACACCACAAAGCTGCAAACGAAACAAAAAAATATTTAAAAAGCCCTTCGTTTTTTTGCAATGGTAATGCCAAAAAATCTGGTGAATATTTGACAGTTATTGGTTGTGTTTTTCACGTTATTAAATACTACGTTTTAAAAAACATTGCGCACAAATACCTTTTTTTATAAATCCTTTCCTTCGTTCCCAGTCGCCGTCTTGTTGAAAGCACCGCTGCTTGAAGGGTTGTTGTTCACGGACTGCGAATGGCCTTGGCCGTAATATTAATGGATGTACTATTTGGAAGAACCCTACCTGTCATTCAAATTTTGCACTATACTGAAAATTGAATCAAGAGTTAAAATCGCGAATATCCTTGCCAACTATTAAAAATAAGAATAAGAGAATATTCTGAGAATTTTCCAGAATCGTGCTGTACGTCGAGCGAGCCAAAGTTGATTTAAGCTTCATTGTTTCATAAACAAAATAACACAAAGCAGTAGGCTTATACCACACTATTGTAGTTAATAGTCAAATCTCGATTGTGCGTGGCTTCAACACACAAAAAAAACAAAACATAATAAAATGTCACAAGGCTACGGATACACCTTCAGAGCTGATTATTGGTTTTCCGTTACACTTCAATAGTAGGCTGTCCTTGATGGGAGCGTGCCTATTCATTACGTTAATTTTAATAATATTGGAGGTTTGGGCACTGTGGTTTTTATGTTAGCGAGATTAAACTAGGCATGCAGTGGACACCAACAAATAGCAATGATAAAGCCAACCAGCAATTTGAATGTGACATGTAAAATTCTATCCCTTTAGCGTTAAACGAAGGCAGGGCAGGAGCAAATTATTTTCGGGGGGCCTTTTTTTTTTGTCTTTTTGCCTCTTTTTACCCCTCATTGCCCCTCTTTTGGAAATGTTAACCATCTTTGCACCCTTTCTTAGCCGTTATTGTTCCTTTTTTTTTTTTACCTTTTTAAGGTTTTTATATACCACCACTCCACGAAAAAGGGTCACTTTACCATGAGGGCAGGGGCTATAGACCACCCCCTCCTCCACTGTGTGCACGTGCCTGAACGAAGGTGTTCAATGAGGCCGACATTGTGAACAACTAAGAATGACAAGTAAACAGACCTAGTGCAATGAAGACCAAATCCCAAAACCCACATTCAATTCCCGAACTCACTACGGCACGTGTATTTTTTCCATCAATTGCTGCTCACTTGTCACTCTTAGCTGTTGACAATGTTGGCTCCATTGTGTTCTTCGTTTGTACTAATATTTATGGTTAATTTCCGTTTCTTTAATCCGATACATAGTCCTAGCAGGAACGTATCAGAGACAAAATATTGAATGGAGGGAGGGAGGGATTAAAGGCTTGAATTTTCGACTGATTCCCCGTTTTGTCCGAAATTTTAAAGGTTTTTTTTTTTGTTCCTCATCAAGGGGTTTCCTGACAAAACCACACTCACTGGTCACATAAATAAAAAAAAGTGTTTTCATTTTCATCACTCACACAAAATTGTGTGCTTTGTTCACAAACAAAAAGGTAAAACTATAAAAAGCAATGGATCAGCACTGTAAAAACTGGCTGGGTGCCGCCATGGTTCGAAGGCAGGAATTTCCGAATGATTTCCGTTTTGTCCGAAATGGCGGCATCCGGCTAGGTTTCACAGGGCTGGTCCCTTGCTTTGTGTAGCTTTACCTTTTTGTTTGTGAGCAATGCACACAATTTTGTGGAAGTGCTGGAAATTAAAACACTGCTTTATATGACCTGTGAGTCTGGCTTTGTCAAGAACTCCTTGACGTGTAGCGTCTTTCACTCATAAATTAATCGTGTTGCATCCAATTTTTTGTTTGTTTGTTTTTCTTACAAACAAAAAAAATGCGAAAATATTTCGCCTTCTGATATTTCCGACTGAGGCCCATATCTTCGACCTCACACTTTAATTGAATTGGGTGTGGGGGTTGTGACACCTAACCAGATCTGAGTCTGAAAAATTCGAAAATACCACCACATTTTCGGCCCTGTTTCCTAGTAAAATTGTCCCGACATAGCCTAAGCAGTTGAAAAGACTTTCATTCAAATATTTCCTTTTCCAGAATTGTAAGTAGGTGAAGAGTTTTATTGGAAATATTTTTATGTTTTATTAATTACCTGGTTTACATCAACTGAAAGGCAAAATCAACCCAAGTTGATCGGAGTGGGGAAGGAGACAAGATTGCGGCTGTTTCTCTTGTTGACTCTGCATTAATGGTCGTTGCAAAAGTAGGCAAAATGTACACAGCAAGATTTTAAATATCGTAAACTGACGTAGGAACCCGACGATCCCACTTCTTATTTGAGCCAACTGTTCTTCGATTCATTACAGGCATGGATTCGTCTTCAAACAGAAGAAAAAGAAAAACATAATCCAGCCTAATTAAGCAGGTCACATTGAACGATCTGCTGCAGCAGGGGAAATTGTATGTGTATGTTTTATTTAGTTGTTTTAATTATTATTTAATTTAAAGACGATTCAACCCATGGGAGAATCGAAATATTTGTTGATATAAAAGATAATTTGCTTGCAAGAAGTGGAGCTACCGAACTTTTACCTTCCTAATATAACTAAAGATATTTTATGAGAGTTAGGCTTTTTCTTTCCAAATGGCCCGAAAAAATGGAGAGAGGAAGAAATTGATACCATATTTTTAGGTTCAAATGTGACATCATGAAGTGTAAGTTACACTTGATACAGGGGCGTCACTGCATGGTGGGATCGGTGGCAAAACCCAAGGACCACCAAGCTTTTCGGGAGAGGGGGGCCCTCGCCCACTCGATTATTTGGTACAGCATACTCTAGTGTAGAGACACCGTTCGAGAATCACGAGTTAAGGTCACATTTTTTATGGTTAGCCCGCAGAGTGGTCGACGTCCAAAATCCGGTTGTTTACGTCGTTCCGACACTGCGGACAATGTTTTGACCCAAGCAGTATTATCTGCATCCTTCCCAAATTCCAGTCAAATTCAGGAATAGACGGTAAGGGGGGGTTGGGGGTGGAGCAAAAGGGACAGAATTGCCCACGGTCCACACGTGACCGAGTTACACCACTAACTTGATGACGTTACATTTGGGCCTTGCAGTATAGGGTGTTAAACTGGGCCGTTAGGGAAGGCATGCTGGGAAAGGGGTTAGCTTTGGCACTCTGGGGTCTGGGGTCTGCGGAGCGCCAAAGCCAGTTTTAAATAACTGCAGGACCATTTCTGACTTTAGTAGAATAATCTTCGGTACGTATTTTTTTCCTCTTTGGGTCGGATGTTAGTTACGAACGATTAAAATCGCGGATGTGACCATAAAATTAATAGTGCCATACTTGAGAAATGACGTCACTAGGCCTACTTTGCAAGGAGGACACTTTACTATAAATTTGTTACCATTAGAAACAAACTCCAACAGAAAAGCATAGAAAAATATGTCAGTTAAAAAAACAATAATATTATGGGCGACTCGAGACAGAGTTAATATTAATTTCATTCACACTTCATGAAACTCTTGTAGTTCAGTAACGAATGTCACGGCTGTCGTATTTTATACTTGCGAGTCACTTGTCCAGAAAACAAAAGGACACAACGAGTCCTGAGAGGGAATCCTGACCAAAGCGTGCAAGTAAAAGCCAGGACTTTACTTAGCGCGTTGTCTTCAAATCACTTGAATCCGGTGACGAATCTCATGAAAGATCTGAATCATCATCCTACGCCTTGAAGTTAATGCGTGACTTAAAGGCTGGTTGCCATCAAATTAAAGTCTGCAGCATAATTCACTCTCCAGCAAGCAAAGGAATGCACTGCATTACCTTTAAACACAACTAACAAGCCACGTGCCTCATTAATTATTGAGGAAAATTTGGGACGTCCTCGTGCACCTGGGAGCAACCTGTATAAGTTATCAATATTACTGTCACTAGATGACGCCAGAGTATTTTCTTTATATTCTACCGTGGCGCCATCTATTGGCATTAATTAATATCGTTAATCTTTACAGCTTGCTTCCAGGTGCACGAGGGAGTACCAAATTTTTACTCAATGATTCAGAACAGGCACGTGGCTTGTTTGTTGTGTTAAAAGATAATTCTTTGCGCATTCCTAATCTTGCTGCGAGCAAGCGCTAGAGAGAACTAGAGAGCACTCGATCGCTAGCTCCCCGTCAACCCGTCTTTAAAGGATTAAGTAAACAAGACCGTACGTATTTCATCGATTAAGCTATCCCGGCGCTCACTGATTTTGTGACGTGCAAAATCTGGCGCTTATTCGAGGTCCCCCTTGCTTTTTCGATGCCCGGCGCTCATTTTTTTAGAAAACCGATCAATTAAGAATAAACACATCGTAGATGTAAGCATACCTGGTAATAAACAAGTTTCGTACGCAAATCGAATGGTTTGCAGTACCAGTTACTGTTGCTATTCCTAGTCCCAGATTTGTCTGAAAATGCAGCCAAACCTAAAGTCGTTTCTTAAGTCTGGGTTGCGGTTTTCACTTCTTCGAAAGCATTTGTGTGATGAGCGGCAAGTTTGGGCGTGAAGTCAAGTTTGGGCGTGAACTTGACTTCGTTATCGGGGCTCTACAGTCATGCAAAAATACACAACGAATATAGGCTACTTCTCGTTTTCCCATAATCTATGACTTGCACATTTGCAAGAAGGAAGTCACGTGCAGAGATGGAATGGGTCACGGATCACTGGGTCGCTTTGCTTTACTTGGGTCACTATTTTCCACTGGGTCGTGGGACAACGAGTGAGACCCGGTTTTTTGACCGGGGACTCACTAACACAGAATGACCCACTGACCCCGAGTGTCCCGTTGAACCAGACTGAGCAACTTTTAAATTGCTTTCGTTTCGTCTTGTACTGCGCACAGTATAACAAAGAACGAAAGCGAAATAAAAGAGAACGAAAGCAAAAAAAGAGGAACGAACGAAACCAACATAAAAAAAGCTGTAGATTGATATTAGATTGATCATAACTTGTAGGCCAGTAGACAAAGGTTCAAAAATGGGTAGCACGTAACCAGGAAATAATTCCAAGAACACGAAATGTGGCACAAATGTTATATTCACGGTACTAAACAACATACTAAAAGTCCCCATGATTCCAAGCTGTGCTTCAGCCGCTGTCTTGGAAAATGGGCCCGTTTTCTCGATTTTTTAGCATACAACCAAATCTATGCATTTTACGGGAAAAGTTTCAAACAAAAGTTGTTGGTAATTGTATTTGCTACATATTGTGCTACATGCTTACACAACATAAACCTAATGACGGTGCTATGAGAATAACAGCTGATTACTGAACGCTTTAATCAGTAATTCAGCGACATACGAACCATCTATGGAGTTCGGCCGAGTATTTTACACATAAACTTTTTTTTTATAAACGTTGAATGATTTTTATTGAGTGATTTTTTGTTTGTTTGCAAGCACTTTCATAAAAAATTAATCACCATGGATTTAAGTTGTGAGCATATGTTACGGCTCATCTCGGTGCGGACTCTATAGAAGAGGGAAGAATACACGTCGTTGATAGATCTGGAAGATGCATAGTTACCTTGCACTTATACACACATCCCACTACATCAATTGGTACGTCAATTTTTCCGATTCGTGTCGAGAGGCATTCTATAGAGAGGAGAACACGTGGCTTCAATAGATCTGGAAGGTGTGTAAGTTACACATCCTACTGCTTCCGTCGGTACGTCATTTCTTCCAGTTCGCGTCGAGAGGCACTGTTCACCACTTCGATGTCCTCCCGTTTGCCTCCGTACCACTCCACACGTGTGCAGTTGGTCCTACGACCATTGCAGGGGTAGTCTATCCGGCATCAGATCAGAACCCATGTCCATCTGAATTCACTGGCTAATCAGAGATCCTGTCCAGTGATCGTTCGGAGGAAATTGAAATTCTTTATTTCAGGGTTCACCCACCTGGGAATAGGGATGAACGAGAAGTCTTGCCAATCTCTGGTTGTATTCTCCCTCCCCCTGGGGGGGGGGGGGGCTCTCTCCGTCAGCGAATGAGTGAGCCACACCCCCGATGTATGGCACTACAGTAGTTTTGTCTGACATAACGGCCACTGTTCTCGGACCACATCTTCACAGCATTTGGTTTTGTCTGAGCACTTTTCTGAAGCCGTTTTCTCTCCATTGTTCCCCAGAGTAGATTGAGGAGAGGAAAGGAGAGTGAAGCCCCAGACATAGTTCCCCAAACTAGACTGACGCCAACCGTGAAGAGGAGCATTTATGGTATGGAGAGGGTGGACCGGAACTCCCACCTTTATATTCGCTGGTTGCAGCCACTGCACAGTTGTCCCAGGAAGATTCCACAGGCTGATGATGTATTCCCAGATGTGTTCGGGGCGGCCAATGTTCATTCTAGAACCAGTGAAGTGGTGTTAATCACTATGCACTCCATGGTACCAGGCTTGCCATCGAATCTATCTGTCCAATCAGCTTGCTTAGATTCCGGGTCATTAACTCCTGGAGGGGGGGGGGGGGAATAAACTGACTGCAGAGCACGGACAAGTCCTTCTTGGATGGTCGCATGGTGAAGTCCGTTACTGAGACTTCTGCTCCATGGAAGACGAAGAATATAGCCTTCATGTTTATCCTTGTTCTAGTTCGGTAAACGTTGAGAGGCAGAACTACATTTCCCTCTGAAGGATCAGTGGACAGATGGTTAAGAACTGCCAGTCTCGTCCAGTTAAGCTTGTGCTCTGATCTGATGATGGGGAGTACACACGTGCGGAGCAGATCACAGGCCAAACTGGAAGACATCGAATGGAAAACGGTCTCTTTCGACATGAACTGGAAGAAATGACGTACCAACGATGGAGTGGGTGTGTAACTGCCAGATCTATCGAAGCCGTGTACTCTCCCCACTGTAAAGTCTCTCTCAGAGGTTGGAGTACATAACTAACACAACCTTAATGTATGGTGATTATTTTTGATGAAAGTACTTGCAAGAATAACTCAAAAAAGACAGTTTCAACATCTATAAGTTTACGTGTAAAATGCTTGGCGGAACTCCTCGGATGGTTCGTACATCGGTGAATTACTGAATGAAGGGTAATTACTA